>PISX010007046.1:0-92384 GCA_004024625.1 Mellivora capensis
TTTTTTTTTTTTTTTAATATGAGCTAACTTTCTGGATTTGCACTTTGCTTTAGAATAAATCACAGTACTCTCTTTGTCTACCTAAGCAGTGTGTCCTTGAAAACTATTACAATCATTTACACATTTTTGCAGCATTATGCACTCATATGTAAAGGTCATTCTGCTAGCAACACTAACTGTACTGATCATTTATAAAAGTATTTACACATTATACTTTTACATAACTACTTCTTTTGACTAGTATATTTTAGTGTCTCTTTTTAAATCAGGAATATGAATGAAACTATGTTTCCTGATCCACTAATTGAAGTTTTTGAACTTACTTGATGCCCCCCTCCCCAAAAATCACTGCTTAAGTTTAGGACTAAAAAGTCCCTCTTACTAATCTTTGAGATAATATTCTTATTGTATGACAATAGTGACTTAATTGATATTGTTATTGTTGTTTTTTTTTAAGATTTATTTATTTATTTGACAGACAGAGATCACAAGTAGGCAGAGAGACCTACAGAGAGAGAGGAGGAAGCAGGCTCCCCGCTGAGCAGAGAGCCCGACGCAGGGCTCGATCCCAGGACCCTGGGATCATGACCTGAGCCGAAGGCAGAGGCTTTAACCCACTGAACCACCCAGGCGCCCCGATATTGTTATTGTTTTTGATGCTGCTATTATTTCTGGGAATAATAACAGTTTCTGGGAATAATTATTTCTGGGACTACTTGATGCTGCTATTATTTCTGGGAATAATAATAACAGTTGTCTGGGTGGTTCAGTCAGCCAAAGCATCTGTCTTTGGCTCAAGTCATGATCTTGGGGTCCTGGGATGGAGCCCCAGCCCCGCACCACATCGGGGTCCCTGCTCAGCTGAGAGTCTGCCTTCTCCCTCTCCCTCTGCTCCTCCTCCTTGCTCGTTCTCTCTCTCAAATTTAAAAAAAAAAAAAATCTTAAAAAAAACAACCAGTTGTCTTGACCGCACTTTGTTTCATTTCTGCTAATAAGATAAATTTAAAAAGAAAAGTGTTATTGAAGATAACTCCAGATTGTAGTCCTCAGGACTTTTCCTTTTGTCTAATCTTAATCACCTCCAAGCTAGGCTTTTCTAGAACATCATCTGTTGACCTCTAATTATAGGTTCATCAAAAGAGCATTTGACTGGGGTACAAAGAGCTTTTAACCAAGGTATTTTCCCACAACTAAAGAAGCTGAAAATAGAATCATTTACGAGGTTAATCTGTAAGATAAGTGTCCTATTTTTCCTAAATTTTCAGGGAGATTTGGCAGTAAATCATCTGAATAATTGTCTTTGTGTGGCATGTCTCTTTTAGAAAGGGGTCTCCTGTGACAGTGCCTTCAGGGCTCAGAAACACCAGGGATGCCCAGAGCCCACAGCCACGTGCTGGAAGACAAAACCCGCAGCAATAATCGTTCACTGGAAACTAGGCCTGGGATTTGCAGATAAAATGGTTGGAAAAGAAGGAGCATCCCCAACTTGGAAATTTTTTTACGAGGCAGCAGCTGGGTCTTTACTCTGTTAACTGGGTGTTTGTTTGTTTTTCAGACTTTTCAGGGATTGTTAGTCTGAGGTTGACCGAAAGAATTCAGGGTGGTCTTGAATGAAAAAATTAAATTTTTGTTTTCACTGACCTCTAAATTAAAGTTAACATTTCCTTGATAAGGAAAGTAGGCAGTACATTACGCAAGTATTAGCAATACCTGTGACCTTTTTACTAAGAGGAATCGCAGAGATGTTCATATCCCATTATGGTTGTTGTAGATATCATGGAAATATGGTTTAAGCCACCTCAAATTTATGTAGCTATTGGAGCCCAGATCTTGTTATTTAATGTGTTAACAGGGAAGCACATACATTACTTTGTTTATTTATTTATTTATTTATTTAGACAGAGAGAGAGCGAGAGCGCGAGCAGGAACACAAGCAGGGGGAGTGGGAAAGTGAAAGCAGGCTTCCCGCTGAGCAGGGAACCTGATGTGGGGCTTGAACCCAGGACCCTGGGATCATGACCTGAGCCAAAGGCAGATGCTTACCCATCTGAGCTACCCAGGTGCCCCCATACATTACTTTCTTAAAAAAAAATTTCTTTTTTGATAGCAGTATTTCAATGTAATTTACTTTTAAATCTTATATATTTTATTTTATTTATCTAAAGGTATTACTTTCGGACAAGTAAAGAGATTAATGGTACAGAAAAAAGAAGAAAAAGAAGAAGAAGAAGAAGAAGAAGAAGAAGAAGAAGAAGAAGCAGCAGCCGGCAAGCATGGGCTTAGGTTCAGTGGGACTTGAAATGTGTTCAGAAGAGGGGGCTGCCCACGTGTGGCCACCAAACACGCCCCATCTCCTTGCTCTCTGGGTTTGATTGGAACCACGCCAGCTTCGATATCCAGTAGCATGTCAGGTCCTGGTTAGCCCCAGTCCAGAAGCTGATCTTGATGAGAGAATTCCTTGTGCCAACCTGTAACCAACCTGAAAACTGACATGAGAACAGCTTCTCGGGATCTGCCAAAGCCGGATTTGAACTCAAAGGGTGGCCCTTGGCCAGTCCCGGATCATCTCGATTTCAGATTTTCACTTTGAGGTAATTCCTGGTGTTGCTGGATGAGCCCGGACATGCTGAATGCCCCTCCCCGCCAACCACCACCATTGCCACCCCTGTATTTATCCCTTCATTTGCCATGAAATGCTTTGGGAAACGTATCCAAGTAGCGGCCTCCCCAAACCATAAGTCAGAAGTAGAAAAAACGCACTGATAAAGACCTGAGTTTTACAAACAATGTCATGTCGGTGGTTGGGCCAGGAGAAGGGAAACCGACAAAATGGAAGGATGAAATGATCATTTATTCAAGGAGCCGTCAACCATCTAACCCGGTGGCCTAGTTATATCATCCTGGTTCTATCACATTTCAATTGTAGCTGTTTCTTGCACATATGAAGTGAGATTGCAGGTAAAAAGTTCAGCTTGCTGTGCATTAATTATCTCCAGGTCCAGCTGGTATTTCTAGTTTTTTATGTTTGTATTGTGAGAGTGAAAAGGGGGAAAAAAAAGTTTCCTTGCTTTCACTCATTTTAAGCAAATACTGTGTGTGACTAACCAGGTTTGCCGTACAGCTGGGGTACCTTTCTGATTAATGGTTTATTTAAATTTTTAATGCATAAAGGAGGATTCTTAAATACAGAAGCCCTGGCTTTTAACCTTGATACTTCCTCGGTTTTAACTGGTTATTTCAACTTGTACAAGACTCTGTGTTTTGCCGAGCTCAGATTTCCTCAACCTGTTTGACGCAGAAATTGTGGGAAGAAATGACAGAGGTGAGAGAGAGAGAAAGTTGGTGCAGAGTTCTTTGAGTGGATTAAAAAGCTGAGCGAGCAGATAGACTGTTGCAAAATGTTTTTTTAAATTTCGACTATAGGTACACCTCATTTTATTGTCCTTTGCTTTACTGTGCTCCACAGATACTGTGTTTTTTCCAAACTGAAGTTTTGTGGTAACCTTGCATCAAGCAAGTCTATGGGTGCCATCTTCCCAACAGCATATGTTTACTTTGGGTCTCTGTGTCACATTTCAAACTTTTTCATTGTTACTGTATTTATTATGGCGAACTATGATCCGTAATCTTTGGTGTTACTTTTGGAATTATTTTGGGGCACCATGAACTGTACCCATAGAAGATTGCAAACTTAATCGATAAATATGCGTGTTTTGACTGCTCCACAACCTGACCATTCCCTTGTCTCTCTCCCTCTCCTCAGGCTTCCCGGTTTCCTGAGACACAACCATATTGAAAATGGCCTCTAAGTGTTCAAGTGAAAGGACGAGTCACATGTTGTAGATCTTTTCCTTTATCTTTATTTTATTTTATTTATTTATTTGACAGACAGAGATCACAAGTAGGCAGAGAGGCAGGCAGAGAGAGAGAGGGAAGCAGGCTCCCTGCTGAGCAGAGAGCCCGATGTGGGGCTCGATCTCAGGACCCTGAGATCATGATCTGAGCCAAAGGCAGACGCTTAGCCCACTGGGCCACCCAGGCACCCCCACATAGACTTTTAATAAAGAAAAACAATTCCAGATATTTCCCCTGGGTAGAAGCATCATCTTCAAAATAAATTTGGTAAGATAAAAGAATAATGTGAATCAAAAGCTAAGCCAATCTTGGGTTGAAAATGTCCCTGGATGCTTCCTTCAAGTGTTATTGTTGTTGTTGTTTTTAAAAGATTTTATTTATTTATTTGACAGAGAGCACAAGCAGGGGAGTGGCAGCCAGAGGGAGAGGGAGAAGCAGACTCTGCACTGAGCAGGGAGCACAACATGGAGCTTAATCCCAGGACCTTGGGATCATGACCTGAGCTGAAGCCAGACATCCAATCGACTGAGCCACCCGGGGGCCCCAGTATTATTTTTGTTTTTTAAAATTAATGTTCTATTATTCCAGTTTTATTCAGAATTTAACCACAAAAATCAAAGAAAAAAGTGGGTTAGAGTCGATTCCACCTGGGAGGGAGTGAGTACAGAATTCCTGAGTTGAGGAGACTTGGGTTTCAACTGTGGCTCCACCACTTATTTCCCAGGAAATGCAGTACTTAACTTCTTTGGGCCTCACTTTTCCCATCTGTAAAATGGCAATAAGCATATTCAACTCCAGTGCTAAGCCAAGACATGAGGGCGCCCCAGGCATCAATTTGGTGACTTTGCTTCAAGACAGTGTTTGTTACATGTTTGTTTACTAATTGTTAGTAGGAGTGAAGAGAAACTGATTTGCTCTTGAAAAAATGAAATGTTCACTGTTTTTCAATGTTCAAAACAAGGGATTTCTTACAGCGAGTTATTTGGAATTGGCTTTCACTTTGCAGTTTTTTCATCACTTAAAACCCTGTCGGTTACTCTCAGCTACCAAGCATTCAGCTAATTTACATGGATATATTTATTAAGTATCACTCAAAATACATTTTAAAGGTCTTCGTTACTTGCAAAACATCTCCCAGCTTGTTCTTCCTTCTGTCTGTGTTTCTGCATGCTCACATTAGTGTATATAATTCTCAAAAGCTGACTATTTCTGGGCAACGTATTCTAAGCTTTATGATTTAGATGTTAAAGGATGAATTGATCTTTTTCAGTAAAGAACGCTATGCCCATGTATTGTTTGGTTCCAGTTTTGAATGTTCCCCGGCTGTCTAGTTGTCGGGCTCATGCCCCGTGGTACTTGAACTTGTAAGCCCTGTAGATTCTGAAAAGACATAGATCCACACAGGTATGAATTGTCTTTTATTTTTACTAGCAGTCTCCATGATCTGATGGGATCGGGACCAATTTACATTTTGCCTGTTGATGAAAGAGTTGAGTATGGAAACCTGAGTCAATGGCATCAAATTTCTGGTTTATTACAGTGATCTTATAAAATGGCCCCCCTTAGCTGGCTCATGGTTTAATCCTACGAGGAGTAAATAAGATTATCTATCTATCTATATGATGTAGTTATATAAATAATGTAATATACTGTTATATATACTTTTACATATATTTTTATGTATATAAAAATATATATAAAGTACTCTCTTGGGCATCTGGGTGGCTAAGTTGTTAAGCGTCTGCCTTTGGCTCAGGTCGTGATCCCAGCATCCTGGTATCAAGTCCCATATCACGCTCTCAGGACAGTGGGGAGCCTGCTTCTCCCTCTCTAGCTCTCCTGTGCTTGTGTTCCCTCTCTTGCTATCTCTTTCTCTCAAATAAATAAAATCTTTATTTTAAAAAAGGTACTCTCTTACCACACTGCTTGGCACAAAGTAGACACTGAAAGAAAGACAAAATAGGGTTACTGTTACAGATATCTCCTTAGAAAGAGAAGATATATCAAACACTAGGGAGATGTGTGAGGGAGCCTCTAGAACAAGGCTTCCAACAGAACTTTCTTGAATGATAGAAATGTTCTGTGTCTGGACTGTTCAGAGTGGTAGACACCAACCACACGGGAGCTGAGGAAGGGTTTTTATTTTAATTAACTTAAAAATTTAAAATTTAGGGCACCTGGATGGCTCAGGTGGGTTAAGCCTCTGCCTTCGGCTCAGGTCATGATCCCAGGGTCCTGGGATCGAGCCCCGCATCGGGCTCTCTGCTCAGCAGGGAGCTTGCTTCTCCGTCTCTCTCTCTGCCTGCCTCCCTGCCTACTTGTGATCTCTGTCTGTCAAATAAATAAGTAAAATATTTTTAAAAAAATTAAAATTTAAAGCCACATGTATAGCTGGGGTAACATCATAAACAGCACAACTCCAGAATTTTAAAAAAATCACCAAGGGCACCTGGGTGGCTCAGTTGGTTAAACATATTAGCTTCTGCTCGTGCTCTCTCTCTCTCTCTCTCTTAAATAAATAAATAAAATAATTTTTAAAAATTAAAAAAAATAAAGACATCAACATAGAATTACACAAAATATTACAGTTCTGATAAGGGAGAATGAGCCTCTCAGATCGCTAATAGATACCCTAATGGGGAAGTCCATAACAAGTCAAGAGCCAGACTATAATTTATGACAAGCAAGTTTTCATTTAACAAGGTATTTCATATAATTTACCATGCTATAGTGATGTGGGAAGGTGAATTAGAATGATGACGTCTAGGGAAGTTATTCCAGAATGTGAGCACATAATTTGTTAACATCGCATGTATCACAAAATATATTCACATAATCTGAAATAATACTGAATGGGGTGCCTTGCTGGAGCATGCAACTCTTGACCTCGGGGTTATGAGTTCAAGCCCCATGTAGGGTGTAGAGATTACTTGGATAAATAAAACTTTATAAAATACTGAATGGAATTTCAGTGATAGTGAATCCTGAGCTTCCTTCCAAAATGGAAGTAACTGCAAACAGTGAATTCAGAAGTGCTTTCATTTTATTTGATACCGCAGTTGATTGATAAATTAATCCAACTAATTGCCGGAGCCCAGGAGAGGCAAGAATGAACCACGTGGCTGTAGGGGAGACATTATCCGAAAGAAGAACTGATCTGGGGGCAGGCCTTGAACTAGAAGGAACTGAAAGAGAGCTACTGTGGCTACAAAGAGGAAGACAGAGGCGAGCGCATGAGGAGAGATGTGGGCAAGGACTCAATCTTACAGGACCTTTGACACCCAGAGGATGGAGTTTGAACTTTCCCTTAAGTACAAACGAAAACCATTTGGAAAGTTTTAAGCCGGAGTTTGAAAGAGGATGATGGCAAGATCAGACAATTTTAAGGAATGCGTTGATTGAAAGGAAAACAAATGATGAAAACCTGGCTAAAGAGAAGCATAGAAAACAAGCTGGAAAATATGAAGGCAATTGAGTCATGTACAGGGCCGCCTTCTTCTTCTTCTTCTTCTTCTTCTTCTTCTTCTTTTCTTCTTCTTCTTCTTCTTCTCCTCCTCCCCTCCTCCTCCTCCTCCTCCTTCTTCTTCTTCTTCTTCTTCTTCTTTTTTCTTAATAAAGGTTTTATTTATTTATTTGACAGAGAGAGAGAGAGACAGTGAGAGAGGGAACACAAGCAGGGGAAGGGGGAGAGGGAGAAGCCAGCTTCCCGCTGAGCAAGGAGCCTGATGTGGGGCTCCATCTCAGGACCCTGGGATCATGACCTGAGCCGAAGGCAGACGCTTAAACAACTGAGCCACCCAGGTGCCCCTGTACACGACCTTTTAAGAATGAAATAGATTCTAATGGCTTAGCCCCAAGATGAGTTCCAACATAGCCTCCAGGATACTCTAAAAAGTCAGATCCTATCATTTTCCTGCCCAAGGGTCCCTGTCTCACTCAAGCTTAACACTGGCCTCCAAGACCCCATATGGTCTGGGCCCCACAAGGGCCCCACAATCTCTCTGACCACATCTCCTACAATATTTCCCCTCACACCACTCTACCCACTAGCGTCCTAGCTGTTCCTTAAAGTTGCCAATCATTCTCCGTAGCAGAGCCTTTGCACTTGCTCTCCCCTCTGCCTGGGATTTCCTTTCCATCAGATATCCCCATGGCTTCTTCCCTCATTTTCGCCAGGTTTCTGCTCAAATGTCCTTATCAATCTCTAACCAACATATATAAGTTAGTACCTCCTGCCCCCCCTGCCCCGCCCAAGGGTCCATTTTCCTCTTACCCCTGTTTTCCTGTTGTCCACAGCACATATCACCAGCTGATGTACTATTTATTTATTTGTTTACTGTTTCACTCCCCACAAAAATGTTAGCTCCCTGAGGACAGGGACTTTGATGTCTTCCCTGCTATGCCCTCAGCACTGTAGATGGTCGATGATTACTTGTGGAATGAGTTGAATGAATGAATGAATGAATGAATGAAGGGTGGACTTGATGGCCTCTGTCACTTCTTCCCTAGCTCACAGACTAGAGTCTGGTGAACCAGGACCAGTGCTTCATGTCCTGCCACTTTGTGCAAAAACTTCCTGTCACCCTCCCTTGAGGAAAGTTCCAAGGATGGTGGTCACCCTCTCCCGTCTTCTGTTTCTTTCCCCACTACAAGGAGCTGTGCCAACCCTTCACCCAGGACCAACTCTTTCCAGTGCTAACTACTTTGTCCCTTGCTCTTGTGCCATGCTGGAGGATGAGGGAGCAGACCAGATGGCAGGGAGCCAGGAGCTGGACTGGGGGGAGGGGCACACTTGGTGGCTCCTGCCCCACTGCAGGGTTTGGAACTCCTCCAAGGTTGCGCACAGGGCAGCTGGTGACTGACCATAAAACTGTCCCCCAAATATTCTATTCCAGTCATTCGGTGCATAGACTGCCAGTCCCCTGGATGAGTGTCCCTACATTGGTTGTTGTGACGTGGAGGTATCATCTATGTCAAATTCACTAGGTCAGCAATTCGCTGTTTTAAGATTTTATTTTATTTTATTTATGTTATTTTATGTTATGTTATGTCTTAAGATTTTATTTTTTTATGATTTTTTATTTATTTATTTGATACAGAGAGAGAGAGATCACGAGCAGGCAGAGAGGCAGGCAGAGAGAGAGGGGGAAGCAGGCTCCCCACTGAGCAGAGAGCCCGATGTGGGGCTCGATCCCAGGACCCTGGGATCATGACCTGAGCCGAAGGCAGAGGCTTAACCCACTGAGCCACCCAGGCGCCCCATGTCTTAAGATTTTAAAGGAAGAACCAGTCAAACGAGATTTTTAGTCTTGTCAAAAGCTCCAATACCTTTTTTTTTTTTTTTTTTAAGAACAAAGTAAAGCAAGAGTGTGGATTAGGACTCTGGAGGTCTGGGTTTGAATCCCGCTGTGTGACTTGGTGTGTGCCAGCGCCTGAGGCAAGTAACTTAAACCTCGAGGGGCTTCAGTTTCCCAGCTGCCCACAGAAATAACTATTCCTGCTCCGTGCAGCCTTAAAGATGTTGGCGGGGATCATGAGGTAACAGTGCAAACTGTATGGACTGCATAATATTATTCCCACACAGCAATTGTTAGGAACAGAAACATAATGGCGGCATCTCTCAGCCGCCTGACAAAATGAGAGAGTGATCTCTCTTCGCCCAGTAATGAAAGGAAAGTTCAACAGAGGTGAGGAAAGGAACTTTCGTGCATTTTTGGCCTTTGCATTTCTATGGAAACCGTCAGCACCCAACTGTGTGCAGAGAGATACTCAATTATAGATGTGTCTTTATGGCCTGACACACTGCCTCTCGTCATTTGCATTATCTTCCCCAAAGAAAGATGATTCACACCGTCGCGGGGACTAGTTGAAATTATGGCTCTCAAAAATAATTTACTTTTCAAAAAATGATTGCTTTGACTTGATCTGTGTGTGTGAGTGTGAGTGTGTAAGCATATATATATATATATATATATATTTCATGCTCACTTTAAATGTGCGCATCCAGAAATGCTCTTAAATGTACTTCACACAATTTTAACCTAAGCAAATAGGTTCATTAAGACTGACATGCAGAGTTCAATGTTATGAAAGAAAATGTCATCATCTCTGTTGAAGAGTATGGGAGAGACTTTAACCTACTGTTTGTTTGCCTTTTGCAAGCACGAGGCTACTGCGTAGATTAAGAGACATGGCAAGACTGGTCTATTTCTGGGAGAAAGTGTAAGTGGACCCAGGTAAAAGCCCAAATAAAAACTCTGTAGCGGGGCGCCTGGGTGGCTCAGTGGGTTAAGCCTCTGCCTTCAGCTCAGGTCATGATCTCAGCGTCCTGGGATCGAGCCCCGCATTGGGCTCTCTGCTCAGCAGGGAGCCTGCTTCCCCCTCTCTCTGCCTGCCTCTCTGCCTACTTGTGATCTCTCTCTCTCTTTGTCAAATAAATAAGTAACATGAACAGACATTTCTGCAAAGAAGACATCCAGATGGCCAAAATCTTTAAAAAAACAAAACAACTCTGTAGCTGGTTGCCTGGCCGGTTCAGTTGGTAGAGCATGTGACTCTTGACCTCAGGGCCCCAGGTTCAAGCCCCGTGTTGGGTCTGGAAATTACTTAAAAATTAAATCTTAAAAACCAAAAAAACAGAAAACTCTATAGCAAGTAGAATTAAATGCTCTGTATGTCTGTCTCACATAGTAAAAGGACTTGAGACAAAGAAAAAAAAAATCGAAAATTGCCTTGGGTGTTTGATTCTGAGAACCAGGCAAACCAGCTACAACATTCTCCTGACCCAGAGCAAGGCCCTAACTCTCTTTGATTCTATGAAGACTGAGAGAGGTGAGGAAGTTGCTGAAGAAAATCTGAAACTAGCAAGGGTGCCTGAGTGGCTCAGTAGGTTAAGCCTCTGCCTTGGGCTCAGGTCATGATCTCAGGGTGCTGGGATCGAGCCCCGCATCGGGCTCTCTGCTCAGCAGGGAGCTTGCTTCCCCCACCCCCGGCCTGCCTCTCTGCCTACTTGTGATCTCTGTCTATCAAATAAATAAATAAACTAAAAAAAAAAAAGGAAATCTGAAGCTAGCAGAGGTTGGCTCATGAGATTTAAGGACAGAGCTGTAACATAAAAGGGCAAGGTGAGGCAGCAAGTTCTGATGTAGAAGCCGCAGCGAGTTATCTAGGAGGCCCAGCCAAGATAATGGATGAAGGTGGCTGCACTAAACAACAGATTTTCAGTGTAGACTAAACAGCCTGCTATTGGAAGAAGATGCCATCTAGGACTTTCGTAGCTAGAGAGGAAAAGTCAATGCTTGGCTTCAAATCTTCAAAGGACAGGCTGCTCAAGTGAAGTCTTCTTTTTTTGTTTTTAAAGATTATTTATTTATGTATTTGTCAGAGAGAGAGAGAGAGAGAGAGAAAGCACACAAGCAGGCAGAGTGGCAGGCAGAGGCAGAGAGAGAAGCAGGCTCCCTGCCAAGCAAGGAGCCCAATGCGGGACTCGATCCCAGGACCCTAAGATCATGACCTGAGCCGAAGGCAGCAGCTTAACTAACTGAGCCACCCGGGTGCCCCTCAAGTGAAGTCTTCTTACTGGACCCCAGGATTCAGTCTCTAAATGGTGACCGTTCCATCCGGGGCTGGGCCACTAGCCTTTGGCATCTTTATTCACCCACCTCGTGACTCAGTAGCTCCTCTGCAGGGTGGCAATGGGGAAGAGGGTCGGATCCTGCCAACAGCGTAGACCTTGATTACAACTCTGCTTTGGTGACGGAACAGAGAAACCAGGTTGCTGAAACAAGGGCTTGGAGTTCATGTGTGAATTTCAAGTGTCTGTGAGGGTCCTATTTGCAGAGCAGGAAACTCGAACGTGGCATATCCCGCGGGAACGGGCATCTGTGTAAGGATTTCTGAACCATGAGATGGAGTTACGGGTTCTCCCATCTTCCTGGCTGATGTTTGCTGATTGGGAAGGGACCAGTGTCTGGTGGTTCTGCCTCTGTCGCCTGATGTCACCATTCTGTCCTTTCAGGAGCTGAAAACACCACACTTCAGACCTGCCCCTTGGCTACTGGTCGGCCGTATGACTGGCAGCCTCTCCAGTGCATTGTCTTCCCTGCGTGTTTTAATCTTGCAACACACGAAGCCTGTGGAATGAAATAGCAATAATAGAAATTGCAATAATCTGGTCTTGACAGATTTCTGCAAAATGTTTGTGGATAACTTCCTCGAAGTCCTGAGACATTCTACAAAGAATCATTGTCAGTGTTTCAGAGAGAAAGAAAAATGAGATCGTTATCTATATTATTTCTTCATTCTAGTATTGCATGCGCTTGGACGCCAACCAGATTTCTAACAGGGTCTAAAATGTCAGCCAGAATGTACTGAATGTATAGTAGAAGTGAAGATTGAATTTCCTTTGGTTCACTCAGATAAGCTGGGTTTGGGGTTAGTTTGGGGGGCAGGAAGGAGTCACTAGTCTAATAATACAATTCACTGCCCTGGGATAAATCTTTTTCTTACTTTCCTCTTCGGTTTATGCCCATCTGTGCCTTTTATCATTCCAGAGAGTTGGGCAATATTCAAGTCTACTAAATGGCATCTGGTTTGAGTATGTTCTAAAAAAAATTGCCATGAAAAAAAGTCATTAAATCACATTAACTTCTCTATACCATGAGGAAAGAGAAATGAAGCGATTCGAACAATTCCTCTTTACTCTCCCAAAATTATACAAAGATGCAGAGTTCCCCCAATCAGAATGAATTTTCTTATATCAGTCCTCAAACAGCATTATTTTGTTTGAAATTCGAACGGACAAGGATATTTTCTGTTTAATGAAAAACAATTTCTACTCCTAAGTTGCAAACAAAGCTGCTATGTTCCCATGTCATCCCCAGACCCGTTTGAGTATACCTGGAAACATTCCAGATTCAGCCCAGCATGTCAAGGAGCACGGACTTCTGGGATATTTACTGGGCCTCAGCTAAGTCTGGAAGGGCTCTCAGAGCTCTCTGCACCTGTCTCCCTGCCGATTCTGGCAGCGGCCGAGCCATTATCACCAAGACTCTGTGACTCTTTTTAAACAAGGGCTGTTGGCAATGTCCAGGCTCCTTCTCTTCTGCCATGGAGCCTTCCTTAACATCCAGGAACCCCCAGCGGTCACTGGCCCAGCCCCCCTCCCTCGGCATCAGTTCCAGGATGGAAACCCTGCCACCAAGGAATTTATGGTTCCTCAGTTCAGGATAAAGAATCACCACAATCACGTGCTTTTAACTCTTAAGGAAGTCCAACTACCTTCTTAAACTCACGGCTTAATTACAGGGACGAAAATTTATATGTGACTGGGGTGTTGTGACTTTACCATCATACCTTGGACCCAGACAATTACAGTTTATTTAACTCATGAAACTAAAATGATGTAAGTTTCATGACTGTAGACACCTGCACCTGGATGGGGTACTCGAGGTAAGTCTTCAGCCTCAAACCAGAAAGGTACATTTGTTATCTTTCAAAGATAGTGTTTGTCTATTCTTATCAACCTTGGAAAACACATAAACAAACAAAAAACTGGACTCACTTTTTTCTTTTTTTAAAGACCTATTTATTTGTCAGAGAGAGAGAGAGAGTGTACAAGCGGAGGGATCAGCAGATAGAGGGAGCAGCCGGCTCCCCACTGAGCAAGGACACCAATGCAGGGCTCGATCCCAAGGTCCTGGGATCATGACCTGAGTCAAAGGCAAACACTAAACCGACTGAGCCACCCAGGCGCCCCTGGACTCAACTTTTTTTCCAAAAGAGAGGCTGACTTTCCCTTTACATTCCTGATCCCAGTGCCCCTCCCCGGGAAAATGAGGAGGCAGCGACCTAAATCTTATCAGTATTACTTCTCTTGGTAGGAAACTTTCCCTAAAGATAATTTAGTCTGATTTTCCCTCTTGCTGGAGATGAGGGAACAAAGCCCAGAAAATCTCAAGGAATTACAGGCGTTTGATCAAGAACCGAGGGGCGGAACCTCAGTTTCCCTGACTAATCCAGCCCTTTTAGAATCGTATCACCACGTCTCTGGGTCATAAGTCACCCCGGGCACCCGGGCAAAATTTTACATACAACAATTTCAGCCATTCCAAACCAGCCTCTGGACTGTTGGCCTTGTGCTAAAATGGCACCTGTCTCTTTTCCACTGTTTGCAATAGGCCAGTACATGTAGATGGGCTACAGTTCCCTTAGAGACTGCAGAAGGCTTCTGCACTTTGAGGAAGGCCATGGCCAGGAAAGCATTGGGGTAGGGCAGTGGTTTTCAAGCATTCACGCTGTAGTAAGAAATACATTTCATACTGCCAACCAAATCCCAAATAACATAACTATGAAGATGCAGGTATGTGTATACAATATTACAGAAATAAATTCCTCAGAAAAACACTTGCCCTTACTACTTCAATGACTTCTGCTCTATTTCACTGAGAAAAAATATATAGCTTGGGACCCACTGAATTGATTTATGAATGGGCCTGAGTCTGCGGTTTTACTCAATGGGGATGTACCTGGCTTGCCTCGTCATGCTCTTCCTGCCCCAAATACAGCCAAGCATATTTGTTTCTTAATGTAGGACCCAGCCACACCCTATAAAACATTTCACTGGGAGCCATCTTGGTTGGTAGTCAGCACGATCAAAGGATTCTCTTGTGGGCTTACCCATGGGTGTGTCCTCGGCGAGCAGATGTTGTTTGAGGACCAAGCCCATGTCTCCTTTTTCAAGCTGCTGAATTTTCTCTTGGGTACCCTCCCCCATCTTCCTTACCCAGCAGGAGCGATCAACAAATGGTTGCAGACCAACCTGTTCTATGCTGTGACCTTCAGCAAGTCACTTAAACCCTTTGATCCTCAATTCCCTAATCTATAAAAGGAAAAAAATTAATTCTACCTCGAAGGCTGTCATGAAAGGCAAAGGATACATTAAGTGTGAAACTGCCTTCTCAACTTTAAAGTAAATGTTAGGTATAATTATAATTTTACCTATAACACCATAGGCCATGACACATTAGAATTGCACGTACAAATGACACAGCAGACTGAAGCTCTGGAAGGTTCCTGATGCTTCTACAACTCTCTGGTATTTAATAAACTAAGAAACACATCAATACATTCTAAAAGCAGATGATTGAGTCTGTCAGTAGCTCTATGAAGTTATATGTTGCTACCTTAAAACCTATTGACTTAAATTCATAGAGACAGAAAGTAGAATAGCGGTTGCCAGGGGCTTGAAGGAGGGAGGAACAGTGTTTCATGGGGACAGAGTTTCAGTCTGAGATGATGAAAAGATCCCGGAAACTGATGGTGTGATGGTTGCACACTGATACAGATGCACTTGGTGCCATAGAACTATACACTCCGAATGGCTAACATGATAAATTTTACATTCTGTATATTTCCCCACAACAAAAAAGAAACAGTAGCTTAAACCTATGGCCCTTTTAGAGTTAGGATTTGGCTCATCAAAAAAAAAAAAAAAAAACCTTCACAGAAACATCTACAATAAAGTTTGAAACGGGCACCTGGGTGGCTCAGTGGGTTAAGCCTCTGCCTTCGGCTCGGGTCATGATCCCCGCATCAGGCTCTCTGCTCAGCAGGGAGCCTGCTTCCTCCTCTCTCTCTGCCTGCCTCTCTGCCTACTTGTGATCTCTGTCTGTCAAATAAATAAATAAAATCTTTAAATAAAAATAAGTTTGAAACTGTTTCAATCTGTAAAAACAAACAAACAAACAAACAAAGCACCAAAAAACCCCCAAAAGTCTGGAGTTACTATTTGGGCAAGGCTTGCCCTGTTCAGCCCATCTTTGCCCTACGTGGTGTCTCCTGGGACCGTCCAGCTGGGACTAGAGGATCCAAGATGGCTTCATTTTACCACGTTGCTGCTGGCTCTTAGCTGAGGTGCCTCAGATCTTTTCCACATGGGCTCTCAGCCTCCAAAGGTGTCCTCTCTACAGGTAGACAGACTGTACTTCTTTACAAGGCAGTTAGGTTCTGACAGAGAAAGTAGAAACTCCAGCCCTCTGAAGGCCTGGGTCTGAAGTCCCAGAGAGTTGTTTCCATCACATGCTGTTGGCCAAGCGAGTCACTGGGATGGCACAGACTCGGTGTGGAAGGGGACTACACGTAGGCATAAATTCAGAGAGGCACGGATTAGGGTCATTTTGTCACGATCTACTATAGCTTCCACACCCAATTGCTAGCTAGCCTTTCTCCCTGCTCTGCCTGATACCGGATTCCGTTCTAGAGCTGTATCTGTGGATGAGCGGTATAAGGCAGGGGCGCAAGAGGATGGTCTTGAAATGTTAGCTCTGCCATTTCTTGGCTGTGTGACCTTTGGCAAGCTATTCCTCTTGTATCTCAGTTTTCATAACTGTGAAAGGGGATAACGATAGTACTTATCTCCTTGCGTTATTATGAGTATTGGATAAGTGCATATGAGCAAAAACTTTAACAGGCATGAAGTAAGAACTACATAAGAATTTGCTGTTACTGGGATGCCTGGGTGGCTCAGTTGGTTAAGCAGCTGCCTTCGGCTCAGGTCATGATCCCAGCGTCCTGGGATCGAGTCCCACATCGGGCTCCTTGCTCGCCTGGGAGCCTGCTTCTCCCTCTGCCTCTGCCTGCCACTCTGTCTGCCTGTGCTCACTCTCTCTCTCTCCCTCTCTCTCTGACAAATAAATAAAAATTTAAAAAAAAGTATATCATACTTTATAAAAAAAAAAGAATTTGCTGTTACTGTTTTTGTCTCTCTTGTTAGAAAACCAAGGAGGTGGTGGTGTGGTGGGGGAGGGACTATTTAGAGCTAAGACAGAAAGGCTGGAAACGCTTGGGGACGCAGGACCTCCCTGCCTCACAGAGTTCTCACTTACATCTAAATCCCTTGCTGACATTTAAGCTTCTTTTCTTTTGTTCTGCCCACGGGAGCCATGGAGAACAGCTGATCAACATCTCCCGGTAATAATCCCCCAAACACCTGAAGACAGCTGTGAGAGCTTAAAGAATTGCTCAGGCTAATCGGAGCAGGGGTAATTGAGTTGATGATATGTTCAAATGCATGTAAATCTGTGCCTGGGCACAGGTAGTGAGTTATAAGTAGTCACCTCCCACTTCTCTTCACCCGCTTAGGAGGCTGGAGCCCGGATCTTGCCTTGCCTGAATGCCGCTAGGGAGTGCATCTCCTCTTTCTGGGCAGAAGCCTGGAACAGGTTTCTGAGGAGGGAGATAAGGCAAGCAGGGGCTGAGAGATGCCAGGGGTATGGCACTCTGCTGGCTCAAAGAAAGGATTAAGCCCAGGAACTGATACAATTTAATAGTTAATTAGCACCTACTGTTTACTACAGTGAGTTCTTGCTGAGCTCAGCAGTGGCCCTAGTTCCTAATTCCATGGACACTTTTCAGTCCTCAGCTTCCTGGGCAGCCGAGTGACATGTGGCATTCTCTCCTATTTTGGAAGGAGGCAGAACACTGTGGTGTTTGTGAGTCTCCGGGCTTGAATTCCCAGATTCGAGTCCAGCCTGGTCACTTACCAGCTGCACAACGTTTGAGGGAGACATAGTAAGAATTCAAGATACTTTTTTTCTTTTAAGATTTTATTTATTTATTTGTCAGAGAGAGAGAGAGCATGAGCACAAGCAGGGGGAGCGGCAGGAAGAGTGAGAAGCAGGCTTCCCACTGAGCAAGAAATCCAATGTGGGGCTCGATCCCAGGACCCTGGAATCATGACCTGAGCTGAAGGTAGATGTTTAACCGACTGAGCCATCCAGGTGCCCCACAAAATAGTTTTTTAGAACTCTCCTCCATTGACTTCCAGGACATGGCTCTTCTTCTGCCTCTTAGACAACTCTTGATATGCCTCCTTTGCCAACCCCCTTTTATCCACCCATGAAAAATTGGCAGTGCTTCCAAGATTGTATCTTGGATCCTCTACTTTTCTGATTTTGTATAATCTCCCATTTGATTCATGGCCCTGTTCTCAGTTACCGTCTATACACGGATCCCTTGTAAACCTTTATCTCTAGGCTAACTTGTTGTCGGTATCTCTATCTGGATAGTCCAAGGCTCCTTAATTCAAAAGCTCTAAAACTGGGACTCCCATCCCTGGCTGTGATGGAGTAGAAACTGATGCCACCCAGTGTTATTTTAAAAATATTAAGCTGGACAAAATACACGAGTCATTTGTTCAGGCTGCACAAGTTTGCGGCCCCTAAAGTGAAGAGGAATTCAACAGGAGAGCCCCAGAGTCACTCTCGCTCATTATCTCATTATCTCAGGGCCAGGAAGCAGTGAGTTAGAGCACTCCCCACTGGAGTGGGGAGGCAGAGATCAGAGTTTGGCCCAGCTGCGCTGCAGGGGTCTCTAAGGTAGGACCCTGGGGAGGGGGAAGCCTTCTAGAGGGAGGGCTCCAAAAATCTTGGCGGGGCGCGGGGTCCTCTTATGAGTGCATGGCTAAGAGCTGGGTTGCACATGGGTAAGGTGAGACTGTCCAATGATTACCAAATCCCAGCTTGCATGGGGTTGAAGCCTGAGCCAGGGATATTAGAGTTCGAGCAGTTAATAGAGGTCATCATAGTTTTGGCTAAGCCTAACTGCAAAGTCATATGAATGCTTTGTTAATAACACCTTAGGCATCCAGCAAGGACACTAGAAAAAAACACATGTTAAAAATAAGGACCGTATTCTAGAGCAATAGTTCTTGCTTGGATCATTGTTCCTCGACTAGCAGCAGCAGCACCTGTAAGTTTGTTAGAGACCTGTTGGAAATGCAAACTCTGGGTCCCCCTCTTCTGATCTTCTGGATTAGAAACTTGGTGGAGGAAGCCCAGAAGTTTGTTTGTTTGTTTTTGAAGATTTTATTTATTTATTTGTCTGAGAGAGAGAGAGTGAGCACAAGCAGGGGGAGCAGCAGGCAAAGTAGGCAGAGGGAAAAGCAGGCTTCCTGCTGAGCAAGGAGACCGATGCAGGACTCGATCCCAGGACCCTGGGATCATGACCTGAGCTGAAGGCAGACACTTAACTGCCTGAGCCATCCAGGTGTCCCCAGAAGTTTGTATTTTAACAAGCTCTTTGGATGATTCCAATACATGCTGTAGTCCAAGAGTCACTGTCCTAGAGGAAGACGTACGCTAACCCTGACTAATAATGCCCCAAACTAAACCTTGATGAGAGCTGCAGGGGAAACAGTTTGAAGACTGAGTGCACTAATTACAGGGGTTTGGGAAGATATATGGGATGTTCTGATGATCTGCACTGACAAAGTGGGAAAGAAAAAAAATTTCCACAAGTTCAAAGTAGCCAATCAATAATTGAACTGCTTACTAGAACAAAAATTAAAACTTTTCAAAGGAAGACAACAGAATCCAGAGCCTAAAATTTCTACAATGTATCATCTGAATCCTCTAGTATTACTATAAGAAATTATACATGCAGGATGCCTAGGTGGCTCAGTCAATTAAGCATCTGCCTTTGGCTGAGGTCATGATCCCAGGGTCCTAGGATGGAGTCCCAGATTAGGCTCCTTGCTTGGCAGGGAGCCTGCTTCTCCCTCTGCCTCCCACTCCTCCTGCTTATGCTCTCTTTCTCTCTCACCCAAATCAGTCAATCAAATAATCAGTAAAAGCTTTTACAAAAATTATTATAAAAAATTATAAAAATAAAAATAAGAGAACACAAAATTAAGAAACTAGAAATTCTCAAAAAAAAAAAGAAAAAAAAAAGAAAGAAAACAAATTAGAAATTGACCCTAAAATTACTCCTATTGGATTTAGGAAACATAGACGTTATGGCGGCTACCATAGAGTTTTTCAGAGAATTAAAGACAAATAAGTTCAAAATAATGGAAAAGATGATCTTAATGAGTAAATAAATAGGGGATAGAGAATCTCAGCAGAGAAACGGAAACTAAAAAATAAGCAAATGGAAATTCTAGAACTTTTCAAAATAAAATAACAAAATTCACTAAAGGTTTTATTTAATTTATTTTTTTAAAAAAGATTTTATTTATTTGAGAGAGAGAGAGAGAGAGAGAGAGAACAAACAGTGGGGAGGGGCAGAGGGAGAGGGAGAAGCAAACTCCCTGCTGAGCAGGGAACTGGATTTAGATCTTCATTCCAGGACCCTGGAAGCATAACCTGAGCCTAAGGCAGATACTTAACTGACTGAGCCACCCAAGAGTCCCTCACTAAAGGTTTTTCCAGGTGAAGGGAGATGCCAGAAGAATCCATAAACGTAAAGATCAATTGATAAAAATTATCCAATGTGAAGAACAGGAAAAAAAGAAAAACAAATAGATCCTCTGAGACCTGTGGGACAGTATCTGACATGATGTAATTGGTGTCCCAAAGAACAAGACAGTGAGAATAGGACAGAAAAATAATTGAAGATATAATGGCCGACAATATCCCAAAGTTGATGAAACTGTCAACTTCACACATCCAGAAAGTGAACCCCAGGCAATGTAAATAAAAAGAAAAACATATGTAGGTTCGTCATTGCAGACTGCCAGAAAATAAAAAAAATAAAGAGAAAAATTTGAAAGCGGACAGAGCAAATGACACATAACACACAGGGCAGCAACTCTGTGGAGATGACCAACTTCCTATCAGAAACCAGAGAGGACAGAAGACCATGGAATGCCCGCTTCAAAGTGCTGAAAGAGTGTAATTCCAAATTTAATACGGTCCCACTCCTCGATTTGTTCATCAGCCTCTAAGTGAAGAGAAACTCAAGAGGTGAGGCCCACTAATTTCTCCATTTGAATTACTGGTTACCATCCCTTGGCTTTTCCAAGTCAGAAAACTGGGAATCATTCTAGTTTCGTGTTTCTCCCCCATCCTTCTATCATCATGCAGCAAGTCTTCTTGATACTACTTTTAAAGTGTCATTAAACTAGTCCCACCTCTTCATCCCCACTTTTGCTGCTCTAAGCCAGGCTCCTGCTAGCTATAGTCTGAAGCTATGATTCAGGAGTCAGATTGCCTCCGTTTGAATTTTGACTTTATACCACTTCTGAGGTGCAACTTTGGGCACATTCTTTGACTTTTCTGAGTCTCCATTTCTTGACCTGTAAAATGGGAATAATAATAATAATAACCACCACCACCACCACTACCACCACAACAGTAATAATAATAATAATAATAATAATAATAATAATAAATCTATCTGTGGAGACTTTTAAGAATGCTCCAGTTATAAACATTCTTCACATCTCTGTGACCAACAACTACAGCTCATACTACACGCCCACCGGAAGTCAATGTGGCCTCTGCCATCTAGTATTCTTGCTCTGGAACCCAGACTAAAGGAGCAGCCACTATCTGGAATATTGCCAGTCACCATGGCAGAGGAAAAGCAAGAATCTGACTAACTATATTCTAGTGCTTAGTTCTTAAAGACCCCTAGTTCTGGAAGCTTCCATCATTTCATTGACTACATTAGGTCACACTGTCCCATTGAAAGGTCAGATGTGTGCAATTTTACTCTCTACTCAGAACTAGGATATGGTAGGAACTAGAGCTAGTGTCTGAATATTCCTGATTCTTGGATCCCCTGGGTAGCCCAGTGGGTTAAGTGTCTGGCTCTTGATCTGGGCTCAGGTTATGATCTCAGGGTCGTGGGATTGAGCCCCACATCAGGCTCTGTGCTCAGAGGGGTGTCTGGTTCTCTCCTTCTCCCTTTACCCCTCTCCTCACGTGTGCGTGCATGCTCTCTCTTTCAAAAATAAATAAATCTTTAAAAAATTAAATAAATAAATGTTCCTGGTTCTCCTTTTGGACACATGGTAGGATTGCACTTCTCTGCCTCTCTGGACTTGACTGTGGCTGTGTGACACTTGGGCAGAAGCTTTCAGAGCCCAGAGACAAAGAGCCACATTCACTTCCCATTGCTGGAATGGTCCTTTCTCAAATCTGTGAGGTACATATTGAAATGAAAGTTCCAATATCCTGGGTTTCTATCTGACTATGAGGAGCGTTGCTCCCCTGGCCAACCTGCATGGGACATGTGGCATGAGCAAAGAATTATTTTGGTTGTTTTAATTATTTTGTTTAATTACTTGGGTTTTTTTTCTTGTCACAGCATAACCTAACCCATCCTGACTAATACATTACCCAATAGGATCATTGTGAGGATTAAATTAGATACATAAAGGAGGGCACCTGGGTGGCTCAGTCAGTTAAGCATCTGACTCTTGATTTCAACTCAAGTCATGATCTCAGCATTGCGAGATCAAACCTGGCATTGGGGTCTGTGCTGGGTGTGGAGCCTGTTTAAGATTCTCTCTCTCCCTCTCTCTAAAAAAAAAAAAATTTGATAACATATGTCAAGTGCTCAACACATGGGTTAGCACTCAGTATGTATGAGTAATCATCATTCTTGCTCAAACTCTTGTAGTAACCTCCTAACCACTGGTCTCCAAACCTACCCCATGTACTCCAAATATCTTGCCACCAAAGCCATTTTCCTAAAATGCAAATCTGATCATTCCACTTCTTTATTTAAATTCCTTCAACTTCTCCTGACTTTGATAAAGCCTAAATTCCCTAGCAGGGATCAAGACCTTCCATGGCCTGGACCCTGCCTGTCTCTCCAGCCTCATCTCCCAAAGTTCCCCTGGGATCCAGCCACATTAAGGAACCATTGTTGCCTGTTCTTCTTATGCTCTTTCTCACCCTCTGGTATCATTGCAAATACTGTTCCTTCTGTTTATAGTACCCTTCCTTCGCTTGCCCATCAGGCAAACTTCTTATCATCTTTTAGGACAGCTCAAAAATAACCTACACTGATACACTCAGTAAGAATTAGCTACAGTCCTCTGTTGGGCACTAATTACTCATTTGCTTGTTTATTTTCATTAGACTGTGACCCTCAAAGGCAAGGACTGTGCCCCCTTCCTCTTTGTAACCCCAGTGCCTAGTACTGTGCCTGACATGAGCCAAATATGTGCCTAATGCCTGTTTATTGAAAGGATGAATAAATGAATATTTATTGAAATTCTGTTTCTATTACAATTCATTAATTGGAACATACCAAAGTGGGCAAAGTTTCCAATTTTTCTTCTTAGACATGGCAGAATCTAAATAGAGAAAAGGTTTTCAAAATAAAAGTATGCAAACTAATTTATAATTCAGTATTTTTTATTCCAAAGATTTCACTACTGAACTCTTAGTTCAGTAATACGTTGTCACAATCAGTGATAACATAATGTAATAAGCCGAGTTAATAGTTGTTGCATAACATGCTTGTTTTTGGACATTTTGACTGCCTGAGATACTTTATATGACAATATTTTTGATGTAATGAAAAAATGAACCACCAGTAGATGAAACATCTCAGGAATATTTCTCTTGCTTGTATTTGCTGGGAGTACTTTTTTTTTACAAAATGTGGTTTTGATAGCCTTGAACACCTGCAGTCACTTTTCTGGAAGGATTGCTGCCTTCTCTGTGGCATATTTTTACTATTCCTTTAATCAGCAGTGTTCTTCAGAGCTCTATTATTGTCTCTCTTGCTGAGAATGGTAGCCTTTTTCTGTGGAGTTTTCAGAATGTTTTACCTCTACTTCTACCATAAAATCCACAGCTGTTACAAAGGGTAGAGACCGAGATTTTTTTTTAAAGATTTTATTTATTTATTTGACAGACAGAGATCACAAGTAGGCAGAGAGGCAGGCAGAGAGAGAGAGGGGGAAGCAGGCTCCCTGCTGAGCAGGGAGCCCGATGTGGGGCTCGATCCCAGGACCTTGAGATCATAACCTGAGCCAAAGGCAGAGGCTTTAACCCACTGAGCCACCCAGGCGCCCCAGAGACTGAGATTTTTCCAGCAAAGCTTTCCCTTTATGAGTCCGTGATCTGATTTCTGTGGCCCATCATAAATTCTAGAACACTCACATTGTCCACTACTATCAAACTACCACAGTTAAACAAGGTGGATGTGTCCAATAGCAAAATTTCTAAATAAGAGAACTCTAAAATCCTAAGAAATATATTTTCAAGGATTTATAAATATCAGATATTTATAAATACCAGGACTGCCTGGGTAGTGCAGTCAGTTAAGTGTCTGACTCTTAAGTTTCAGGTAAGGTTGAGTCAGGCTTGTGCTCTGCGCAGAGTCTGCTTAAGACACTCTCTCCCTCTTCTTCTGCCCCTCCCCCCAAAATAAATAAATAGATCTTTAAAAAAAAAAGATCTGATGGAACAGAGGTTGAGGTGGGAAGGGCATGCAATAATTAATAAGAAAAGGAATCTTGAGATCCAAGTGTAAGCTGACCGTACATCGTGTGGAGCAGAGAGTATGGAGACCCAGAGTGACTTGGAGAAGGTATTCACGTAGAAAACTGTGCAGGTTAAGTCTTCAGAAAGAAAGAAAACGTGGCTAATGAAGAGATAAGCGTAGCTCCCAGTTAAGGAAGGGCATGACTCAGAACTCTAAAACTTCTGAGAAGGAACTGCATGCTGCACCTCCCACAGGGACTAGCCCTCGGGTCTGGGAGGCGGGGTGACCATACTTGGCAGAGAGGAGGAAGGAGAAGAGCAGAAACCTAGTTCTGGGAAGGGAAAAGGACACCTCCAAAAATATTCTCTCTTCTCATACACCAAAAAGGGCTTCAGCCGTCGTTGGTGATTTCCAAAAAGGAAATTGAAAATTCCACAAAAGAAAGAGTTTGAGCACAGCCAGGTCGACATTGGCTGGAAAACACATTATGTGAGGTGGTAATTGTGCTGACATTTGAGGTTTAGATCATCGGTGGCATTATCGGGGGGACCTGTCCAGTGTTCAGTATTCTGTGTCTCGAAGAAAACGTGCTCCCAGTTGAAAATGAGGCTGGGTTACGGGCTGTTTTTCCAATTGAGGTGACTAGTAGTGAAGCGGCCACCTCTTTTAAGTGCATAGTACCTTCAGCAGAATCGGGCTAGCCACAGAGTGAAGAGGGACCGGCAAAGTAAATATTTAAGAGTCGCTGAACAGAAATGTCCATTTTTATTTTTACAAAGAAACTAACTGAATAGTTACAAGGGAACAAGGAAAGAATGTAGTTTCTGAGGTCAGCTCTTTCTTGGATGGTGTCTCAGGAGCTCTGAACATAGGGATCGTATCTTGCTGGCATGTACTTTAGAGAGCGGCCATATCAGAGCGCGTAATAAAATTGAATCTTATTGGCAAGATGTTCCCAATGTTGATGGATCCAGATTGAAACTGAAGTTGGTGGTCTTCAATTTTCTAGACTTGTTTCAGGTAATAGACCAGGGGATATGATCGCTGTTTATTATTTCAGATGAAAAATGATTGAACAAAAGTAGAAATGATGGGGTCTATGGAATTATTTGCTGATACTGTTAGGATTTCAGAGATTGAGGGGACCTAGGTGGCTCCATTGGTTAAGTGTCTGACTCTTGATTTCAGCTCAGGTCATGATCTTAGGGTCATGGGATCAAGCCCCAAGTTGGGCTCAAGCCCCAAGTTGGGCTCCACGAAGGGTGGGGAGCCTGCTTAATATTCTCTCTCCCTCTCCTTCTGCCCCTTGCCACTCCTTGTGCATGCTCTCTCTCTCTTTAAAAAAAAAAAAAAAAAAAAGGATTTTAGAGATTGGACAGATTGGATGTGTTCTCTCCCCGTAATGGGCACTCTTCCGTCTGTTGGTTCTATGGTAGCTTGAAAAGCAAATTAAATATGAGCCTGGTCAAGACATACATTTCTTCAGCCGAGTATCTTTGCATTTTCCAGTTAAAGCCTGAATAACTTTTCCGATTTTAGAAAGAGATGAGAGGCTATCTTTATTTGAGTAATATTGTCCAAAAACAGCAGTTTTTTTCCAGTGATGAAGAATTCCCTAAATTGTTTCAGAGAATGTCTGAAACACCAAAAACTGGAACCACTGGATTAGCTTGGGATTTAGGAGTCCTCTGTGACAGAAAACTAGGCCAGGTTGAAATTTTGTTTGCACAAAAAACCAGAGATAAAGGAAATCCATCTTCAAAATACACTTGAAAAACAGTATGCCTTAAGAGCATGCCAACATAAGGAGTCAGCAATTTGGTGAGACTGAGGATTAACAGCTCTACAGGATGGTTTCTATGGTTGGTTAATAATGCCCCTGAATTCAGACAGTATTTTTCTCTCTGACTCATGCGGGTCAAGCAGAGGGCAGTGTATGGGTAGGGGTGAAGGTTGGGCAAGGCATGTAGCTGTTAATACCATATTCTAAAATTATTATTGACTCTATGTACTTTTAGTGATAAGGCATAATTTATCTTAAAGTTTCAAATAATCCTGAGATTTTTATGTTGGTTAAATAGATGTATTGGTCAAAATGTACCACGCATTGCATGAGGACCATCGGAGACCCTCATTTAGGCTGTTCTTTTGAAGGAGTCCAAGGTAGTCCTTTTAAATAGGTTGATCACAATTTGTCATAGTTATAATCATTGAAAACTACAATCTCAAGAGAAATGATAAACTTGAAATCTTCCCATCTAGCCACTAGTGACTCTCAAGTTTTATTCTATAAGAATGTCTGCTCTTATACGCAATGACTCATGGAACTCTACATCAGAAACTAATGACGTACTGTACAAGTGACTAATATTACATGATTTTAAAAAAGTTTATTAATTAAAAAAAAAAGGATGTCTGCTCTTTCTTTGAAGTATTTACCTTCGTTAGCTGCAAAACAGACATTGCCAACAAACATCCCAGTGATCCTTGTCTATAGGAAGGTAAAGTCTGCTTTTGGAGTAGTAGCTACTTCTACCACCACCCGCTAGAACTGCGTTCAAAAGAAAGTGTGGTCAGAATAAGCTCCCAGAATACACATACCCTCACTGGAAGTGCTCAGCTGGTGCACAGACCATTTCAAATAGATTGAACAGCCCCCCACAGTGGCTTGTCTGAATCCTCCACTCAAAGCGAACCCTGGATGGTCAGTTGTTGCGAATATGTCTGAGAGAAGAGCCACCCGAAACTTCCCCTGAGCCAATGCACTTGCTCTGGTTAGATCACCAGACTTTGAGTAGGTACCAGTGACTTTCTGCCTTAAATCCATGCCCATCCATCTTTTAGATTTCATTGCCATTACCTCACAAAGAGGCCCATTATATTATCAGAAACTTCTAGATCAACTTCCTTCTTTATCGGAAACTCCTGGTTAATATCAATGCATTTTGACCGGCAAATAAAGGAAAAGAAAGAAAAACCTTTCAGATGTAAAGTTCTAGCAACTTGGACTAAGATTCAAAACAAATATATGAACTCTCAGCTCGAAGACAAATTTTCTAAAAACTGCTAGGTCCTCATCCGACAAGGCTGATGTATCGAAAGATCTAAACTATAGCTATACATAATTCCAAAATGTAAGTTTTTTTTAAAAAAGATTGATTGATTAATTTGACAGAGAGAGAGAGAGCAAGCACAAGCAGGGAGAGCAACAGGCAGAAGGAGAGGGAGAAGCAGGCTCCCCACTGAGCAGGGAGCATGATACGGGGCTTGATCTCAGGACTCTAGGATCATGACCTGAGCTGAAGGCAGACACTTAACTGACTGAGCCACCCAAGTGTCCCCTAAGATCTTTAATTCAAACCTGATGACTTAAAAAAAAAAAAAAGACAAAGTTTCATCTAGGCTTGTTGTTTCCCTCCCCAAAATAAACAAAATTGTTCCTATTCAAGTGTATAAAATCATCCTTACAGTATTGCATACTGTTAATTATCACATGGATAATATCATACAGTATAATATTACCAGGATTGAGTAGCTGTGACTATTAGTCCAAGGAAGAGCTTGTATTGGCTACCTGTATTGACAGCCACTGACCCGTCTTGGGCACAGACACTTGGGGCTTCTCAGCAGGAAAAGAGTTCGTCCCAGAGGTATCCTGTATTGACACTGGCTACCCCTGCCAGATTTAGCCTTGGACTTCAAGAATGCTGGTTTCCAGAGGTCCATTTATCCACGCTACCATGACTGTGAATAAGACAATCCCTACTTATTTCTGCTCCTATCTTTGCTAGTAAATGTGAATGACCCTGTTGACACCAGTGTCAAAGCCAAGCGTAAAGTCCATAACAAAGATACAAACTTTAGAATAATACATTCTTTTGGTTAAAGGGTGGGAGAACAGGCATTCACATACTGTTGGAAGGAATGTAAATTGGTACCACTTCCATGGAAAACAACTTGGCAATAGGTGTCAACCCTGGACACACTTTTTTTTTTTTTGGTATATACTTTTTAGCCAAACAATTCCACTTCTAGAAATTTATCCTACAGATATCCGCATAGACGTGCAAAATGACATGTACAGAGGTATTAATCACAGTATTATTTATAATAGAAAAGTCTGAAGATGCAAAGTTCATCAAGAGAGGACTGGTTGAGGGGCGCCTGGGTGGCTCAGTGGGTTAAAGCCTCTGCCTTCAGGTCAGGTCATGATCTCAGGGTCCTGGGATGGAGCCCCACATCGGGCTCTCTGCTCAGCGGGGAACCTACTTCTCTCTCTCTCTCTGCCTGCCTCTCTGCCTACTTGTGATCTATGTTTGTTGAATAAATAAATAAAATCTTAAAAAAAAAAAAAGAGGACTGGTTGAATAAATACGGTGTACCCATCCAGGGGAACACGCTAAAGCCATCAAAAAGAATGGGGCAGCTCTCTTTGTGCTAATACAGAAGGATCTCCAAGAGACATTCCTGAGTGGCCAGGTTCTGAACAGATTACAATACCATCATCTATGTTAAAAACATATCTGTGGGACACCTGGGTGGCTCAGTTGGTTAAGCAAATGCCTTCAGCTCAGGTCATGATCCTGGAGTCCTGGGATCCAGTCCTGCACTGGGCTCCCTGCTCAGTGGGGAGTCTGCTTCTTCCTCTGACCCTCCCCCTTCTCATGCTCTCTCTCTCTCTCTCATTCTCTCTCTTTCTCTCAAATAAAATCTTTAAAAAGTATTCCTTTAAAAAAATCTGTGAAAAATATCTATATGACATATTATCATATAAGTATTTATACTATATTTTATGTATAGACGATCTTAGGAAGATATATAAGAGACTAGCTCCACTTCTGGGAGCTCAGTATCTTGATACCTAGGATGGGAGAAAAACTTAACTTTTGATTGTTTATCTTTTTGAAACCTTTTAAGTTGTGTATGACTAGGCAACTTTTGCTAATTTGGTAAATAAATTAACAAATAAAACACAATTTGAGAAGTCCATGCGAGTCTTACAAGAGAGTAGGTTAGGCCAAGGAAGAAGAAAGAAGCCTTTAAGTGACTCACTTTTGCTGCTTCTTAGCAGCTCTAATCAAAGTGGGCGATGGGGCAAATGTAGTTGCTTAACACTTAATAGAAGTACTTAACAAGTACTTCTCCCCACCAGGCCTTGTTGTGAGCACTATATAAATATTTAATTCAATCCTCACAACAACCCTATGAAACAGATGCTCTAGAGATGAGGAAACTAAGCACAGGGAAATTAAGTAACTCACCCAAGGTCACCTAGAGAGCAAGTGCTGAAGACAGGATTTGAACCCCAGCAGTGCAGTTCTGGGATTTATGCTTTTTATAGATGCTGTGTTGTGCATCATGATGTCATGGTGAAAACTAAATGATGTCATGAATGTGAAAACCATGACCTTGATCTCTTTAATGCAGTCAACCAAAATAGTCGTATCTGAAATTAATTCATTGTGGATATACCGTGCAGAGGCCATTCCTCCCCCCTATTCTAAGGTGACAGAACTTCTACCGATTCCCAGAATTCACCTGGGTACCCATATTATAAAAGCCTGAGCTTAAAGTCCTATGGTGATGAACTCACCAAAGTACATGAGAAGGAAGAGGAAGGGGCAGCTTTGCCAAATGCATGGTAAGGCAGAGAGGTATAATGAACTCCAAGAAAAAGGAAGAACTCAATCTTTGTGTTAAATTAGGTCAAATAGAATTTCCAAATCAAGTCATCAAATCAATGCTCCAATTAAAATAGAGATCACTTGGGGGCACCTCGGTTACTTGGTCGTGTAAGCATTCAACTTTGTTTCAGCTCAGGTCATGATCTCTGAAGATCGAGCCCCACATTCTGGGTCAGGCTCTGCCCTGAGCATGAGAGTGCTTAAGATTCTCTCTCTCTCTCCCACTGTCCCTCACTGAGGACCTCCCCCCAGCTTGTGTGTTCTTTCTTAAAAACAAAACAAAACAAAAACCAACAACAGCAACAACAAAACCAGAGATCACGTATTATGTTCGAAATACTATTTTCGCATTTATAAATAGGAGAAAGAGATGCCTGGGTGGCTCAGCCGGTTAAGCATCTGCCTTCGGTTCAGGTCATGACCTCAGGGTCCTGGGATCGAGTCCCACATTGGGGTCCTTGCTCAGTGGGGGAGCCTGCTTCACCCTCTGCCTGTTGCCCCCCCTGCTTGCACTCTCTAACTAATAAATAAATAAATAAAATCTTCAATAAATATATAAGAAAGATAATGATAGATATTTACCACAGACAGTCTAGAGTCTTAACTTACACTTGATTCACTCAGTAGTTGAGAAACTTATCTGCCCCTTCCTCCAAAGGGGCCCTTACATGTCACAGTGGCAAGATTGTCTACTATTTTACACATACACATTCTCTCTAATTCTCAAGGAAGTTTTCTGAGGAAGGCATTTGTTGTAGGCAAAAATTTTAAGATGGCCCCCAAGGGTGTCTTGCCCTCATCCTTGGCACCTGTGAATATGCTGAGCATTCATATAGTATGCTATATGGCCTAGGTGACCTTAAGAAATGGAGATTATCTGGTGGGTCTGATCTAAACACACAAGCCCTGAAAGGCAGATAATCCTCAAATGGCTGAGAGCAGAAGTCCCAGACACTCCACGTGTGTAGGTCTTGGTCTGAAGATGGAAGGGCCACGGGAAGGGGAATGTGGGCAGTTTGAAAGAGCTGGGAAGGATACCCCCCACCCCAGCAAGGAAACAGGGGCCACAGTCTTGTGACTACCTGCAAGGAGCCAAATTCTGCCCAGAACTGGAAGGCACTTAGAAGAGGACCCTGAGCTCTGGGCGAGAACGCAGCCCAAATACCTCATGTCAGCCCTGGAGACTCTGACCCAGTTACACCATCCGGGACTTCTGACCTGCACCATTGTGAGGTAATAAACGGGGGTTGTTCCCATGCCCGAGATGTGTGCTAATTTGTTACACAGCCGCAGAAAAACGAAGACAGCACTGATTTCACAGGAGGACTGCAACTCAAAGAAGTTAAGTCAATTGGTTAAAACGAACTCTCTCAAATGCAGTGAGGGCAGACTTTGACCCAGGTCTGACTTCGGACCCAGTGGGCTTGTCTCCCTGATGGCCACACGGCCCATGACAACCGGCCCACTCGGCTGCTAAGAAATGCGTTCCCCAGCCAGGAGCCTCGGGGAGGAAGGAATAAAGCTCTCTCCACCCGAGGAAAGGATGAGTCAGACTCTTATTTTTAGAAACCAACCTGAAACATTGGCAGAACAATTGCTTGGGTTTCTACGATGATCTGGATCCGAGGGAGTGCCCCCTACACCTGCTTGCTTGAGATCTATTAATGGGTCTCCAGTTTCAGCCCCAAGCTCTAGGTGACTGACTCCCCAACATCTGAGGCCCCGTGGATTTCATCAGATTAGCATGCTAACAGCAAGAAGCAGTTAGGGGAAGGAAAAGCAAATCTTGTGTGCCGCTTGTTAGCATTTTGAAACACACACTGACAACGCCTTCAATAAAACCTCTCTCTCCAAGTTCTGGCTTTGTAAATATCAGCTCATAAAGACTTGTCCGTTTATAAAGGAGGCATATTGAAGAGCTGTTACCCTCAGGATTGGGTTCCAGCTCCCTGGGTGACCTTTCCTTCCTCTTTCCAGCTCACTCTGCTCCAACTACAGGGCCCCCCCATAGGCATTCTCTCAAAGGTGCCGCACCCTACACTGCCCCAGAGCCATTGCACTTCGGTTCTGCATCCCCCCCCCAGGCCTAGAACATTCTTCCTCCAGGCCCTGCCCCTAAGTCTCTCAGATCTGTTCAACGGCTTCTGACCCTAGTGTCTTTCCCTGAACTTCTTTAACACAGCTGTTCCCCGCCTGTCCCTCGCTTCTCAGCCAGCTTTTTTCTTCTTTATGGGACTTACATTACCTGTTAGACTGAACACAGAAAATAGACTCGTTTGTTTGCTGTAACCTGTCTCCCACACTAGAATGTGGGCTCTAGGAGGCCAGAGAGCTTTTGCTTTACTCTTCCTTGTATCCCCAGCGTTCTGCACAATTCATGGCACATAGCAGGGTCTCAAATATTTGTTGGATGAATTAATGAATTGGGAATGAGAGCATCGCATCTGTTTAAATACTTTGTCACTCCTAAAATATTCCCACATCCCTTTTTCTTTTCTCTTTTTTGATAGCATTTGCTAACCTCTTCAGTGTGGAAAACATCCTTGACTGTAGAGTTATACAAAGACCAGAATAAAAAAAGATTAAAAACTAGAGACAGAGGGGCACCTGGCTGGCTTGGTCTGTGGAGCGTGTGACTCTTCATCTCGGGGTTGTGAGTTCAAGGCCCACATTAGCGTAGAGGCCACTTTTAGGTAAACAGCAATGGAGTGGAGAAAGAGCGCTTAGGGACCCCCCCCCCCCATAGAACCCAGACAGGGCGGCCCATCGGGAGACCCACTTCAAAATGTCCACAGGCCCTGAGTAGCAAACAGGCTACTTACAAACAAGATGTGGTTACCATTCGTCACTGTACCTCCTTATTTTCCCCCTTTATTTTTTTTTTAAAGATTTTATGTATTTATTTGACAGAGAGAGAGAGAGAGAGTATGAGAGTACTAGCAGGGTGAGGGGCAGAGGGAGAAGGACAAGTAGACTCCCTGCTGAGCAGAGAGCCCGATGCGGGGCTCGATCCCAGGACCCTGAGATCATGACCTGAGTTGAAGGCAAAGGCTTAACCCACTGAGCCACCCAGGCGCCCCACATTTCCCCTTTAAATTTAGCCCCCACCCATAGTGTCATGGCAGACAGCCTCTCCCCTGCCCACGGCCCCTTTGTGGTGTATTCATTGAAATTCTGTCTCCTTTGTTCTGCCTCAAGTGAGTTCTTCCACCTCCCAGGGTACTGGCTTCTGCCAGGTCATCGCCCCACATTTGGGGGCTCCCATCCAATTGATTGGACACACTATTTATTTATTTAGAGGAGGGGGAGGGGCAGAGTGAAAGAGGGAGAGAGAGAATCTTAAGCAGGCTCCTTGCCAGCATAGAGCCGGAAGGAGGGCTTGATCTCACAACCCTGAGATCGTGACCTGAGCAGAAATCAGTAATTGGATTCTTAACCCTCTGAGTCACCCAGGTGCCCCGAGAGACACCCCATTTAGACACCACAGTTAGGTATAGAGAGCACTTAAAAATAAAATTTTTTTTCCTTTTTCTTTTTCAAAAATAAAATTTTAAAATAAACAATAAAAACCAGAGATAGAGTGGTCTAAGAATGAAATCCTTGCATGCTTTTCAATAGTCATGTGACCTTGGAAAAGTCATTTATTTCCTGAGGCTCCTGATGTCTTTTAAAGGGGGATGATGACACAGTCTGATGCAAAGGGCTAAAGCAAATGTGGTTTAGAGGTTTATTCCTGCTCTAAGATCCTCTGAAATTTGAATTCCGTGGGTAGAGAATCAGGAAATATCAGTTTTTAACCCTGCCTATGTTAAATGTGAAAGGAGCATGTAACTTTGGGCTAGTCCCTTCACCTCTCTAGGCCTCCAAGAAACCAAAATCTCTTTGAGTCCTTTTGCAGTCGGGTCTTAGTCACTGGCCGGTTGGGGGAAGGAGCTGGGTCAACCAGATATCCTGGTGTTTATAAGACCTTAATCTCTGTCCCTACAGGGCCTAGGTCCGCCTGTTGTTTGGCAGGGGCGAGGCTCAAGACTTAAAATTTGGGTTCAGCAAATATTTTCAGAGCATTTGTCGTGAGCCGTGTGCTGAGGGATACCGCACAGAAAACTACAGACAGGTCCTTGCCCTCTTGTGTTCTAATGGTAGGGAGCATGGTGAACGGGTCAGTGGAAAATGAATCCAGACTAACGATGAGGGCTGGGAGGGAAGTAGAAGGATGCTCTAAGGGAAGAGCAGCTAGGAACCATTGAGTTAACTTGGATCAGGGAAGGCCTTTCAGGCTGAGCCTTGAGCCATGAGAAAAATGTGGGATGGGAAGAGCATTCCAGGCCTAGGGAGGGGCAAGTCCAACCATCAAAGCCTGAGTAACCTGATGGAGGCCATTGTGTGAAGGGCATAGTGACTGAGGGGGCAGTGGCAAGAGATGAGGCCATGAGGCAGGAGTCCCTGATGGGAGTGCGGCCAGACAGGCCATAGATAGGGTGACCAGTTGTCCCTTCTTGCCCAGAAACTCTTGCAGAGTTTCCTGGGATGTGGGACTTTCAGTGCTAAAAGCAGGAAAGTGTTGGGCAAGAGAGGATAAGCTGGTCACCCTAGTTGTGATAGGGGGTTACACTTGACCCTGTCTGCAGTAGGCAGTCACTGAAAGGTTTTAAACAGGGAAATGATATGTCTTGATTTCTGTTTTCCGACGTCACTCTTGGCTTTTGTGTGGCAAATGCCCTGGAGAGGAGCAAGATGGGAAAGGAGGGGGTCACTTAACCAGTTACTACAATTCTTCATGCAAAAGGGGATGGTGGGTTGAAACGGCCCAGCAGCCCTGAAGCTGAAGCAAGTGGATGGGTATAAGATGTGTTCAGGAGGTAGACTGAACCAATGTGGGAATGTATGTAGCAAAAGAAAAGAAATGAGAGATGACTCCTGGACTTCGGGTTTTAGGAGTTAGCTGATCAGTTTTGCTGAAGGAGGGAAATCTAAAAAGGACCAGAGGTGGAAGCTGGGGGAGGCTAGGGTGGGGGGAGGTGTCCGGAGTTCAACTGGGAGGAAAATGTGACACCAGACTGAAGGCACTCTGTTACGTGTTCAAAGCATTTTGTAAGCACTGGCTAATTAGTTCTCATAACAGTTGTTCTGAGTTGTTAATTACCTGAACCCCATTTTACAGGCTCTGGAGAAGAGCAAGCGGCTGCAACTTGCCTGAGGCTAAAGTAAATTACTGAACTAACAGCAGCACCAATTAATTCCTGGTAGTCCTCTGCTCTGCCAATCTTTTAAAGAGTAACTCCTTGGTTAGGATGAGTAAATCGAAAGGTATTTTGGAAAAGGAAGGCATGGATTTTGAGGTCAGCAGACCTGGAGTCATGTTTTGGGTCCCCCCCCACCCCCTGCCTTATTACTTGTGTGACTGACCACATACATAAAAGTAATATCCTTGGACCTTCAGTTTCCTATGAAACAATAATTATCGAGTCAAATACTTAACATGTTCTTACTTTCTGCTGTATCCACAGTCCTCCTGTTAGACTACCTCTGATCACTCTGTAAGGAATTAGCAGTATCCCATATACAAAGACACTCTCCACTCCCTTTTAGCCTGGTTTGATTTCTCTTCATAGCACTTATTTCCATCTGACTTAAGATATATCCACTCAAGTTCAAGGATTTTGTCTGTCTTGTTCCCTGCTATATTCCCAGAGTCTGAAACAATGCCCGGCGCAAGTGAGTGCTCCATAGTATTTATTGAATGAGTGAATAATTGAATTTATATACATAAAATAGCCCACGATAGGAATTTAAGTGGTTACTATATCAGAATAGGAATTGAGCAACATACTCGGTTTTATATGTTCCTTGTCAAAGAAGCTGTTTTAGCACCGCTTCCTTATGTGTTTAATACTAAAAACAAGTCGGGGCACTTGTCTGGCTCAGTGGGTAGAGCATATGCAACTCTTGATCTGGGGTGATGAGTTCAAGCCCCACTTTGGACATAGAGCCTACTTAAAAAAAAAAAATAGGGGCGCCTGAGTGGCTCAGTCAGGTAAGCATCTGACTCTTGATTTCAGCTCAGATCATGATCTCAGGGTCCTGAGATCAAGTCCCACATGGAGCCTCCTTAAGAGTCTCCCTCTCCTGGGGCACCTGGTAGCTCAGTCGGTTAAGCATCTGCCTTCGGCTCAGGTCAGGTATTTACCAGTTTTCTACTTCATTTGATTCATGAACAGAAAGTCAGTCTGTGCTATTTCGTGGTGATCCTCATTATCTTGTGGGTTAGTTGCGTGGTCCTGAGAACAAACCATTTAATGCCCAAACTCATGAATGATAGGTGTATGAACGAACGAAACCAACGGAAGATTCCAAAGTGTGCTACCACCACTTAGGGATGGCAATTGTATTTTTAAATAATTGAGAAAAAATTTGGAGTTATGGATGTTTTGTCATCTCTCAGACCTCTTTTTTTTTTTTTTTTTAAAGACTTGACTTATTTGACAGACAGAGATCACAAGCAGGCAGAGAGGCAGGCAGAGAGAGAGAGAGAGGAGGAAGCAGGCTCCCTGCTGAGCAGAGAGCCCGACTTGGGGCTCGATCCCAGGACCCTGAGATCATGACCTGTGCTGAAGGCAGAGGCTTTAACCCACTGAGCCACCCAGGCGCCTCTCTCTCAGACCTCTTAAGGAAGAATGGAAAAGCTACAAGTAACTTTTTCCTTTATAAAAATACTCAACCTCAAAAAAACCCACAAAAAACAGGACTCAACCTCTCAGTAGTAATTTTGTTATAAATCATTCATTCTTAATTTCTATAACCCAGGAATATGGGTCTTACCATTCTAATATTACTATCTTTAGTTTAACCCTGTCTCCTTTAAATATTTGCTCAAATGCCACCCTATAGGAGAGGTCAATTCTTTTTTTTTTTTTTTTTTAGATTTTATTTATTTATTTGACAGAGAGAAAGAGAGCACAAGCAGAAGGAGTGGTGGGCAGAGGGAGAGGGAGAAGCACAAGGAGCCTGATGAGGGACTTGATCCAAGACTCTGGGATCATGACTTGAGCTGAAGGCAGAGACTTAACCATCTGAGCCACCCAGGTGCCCCAGGAGAGGCCAATTCTGACCACTTATGCTCTAGCCCCCAGCCGTCCTGGTCTCATTTTCAACCGCTCTATTTTTTTTTTTTTTTTTTAACCACAGCACTTGCCACCTTAAAGCTATTATATGATTTACTTATTTTTCATGTTTATTATTTATCTCCCCTTGGTTAAAGTGTAAGCTTCATGAAGGCAGAAATGTTTATCTATTTTGTTCACTCTGTATCCCCAGGACCGAGAACATAGTCCGCCACCTCACAAATGAATGAACAAAACTTACACTCCAAGACTTAAAAAATCTAAAGTTGCTGGAGGTTAAGGAGTCGAGACAGAAACTGCAGTCATTGGTCTCCCGTCACATCAGGATGATGCACGGGGCTGCACAGCCCCTGGGTGATGCCCGTGTGACTTCCAGGCATGACATCAGCAAGGCTGTCACTGTCTCGGTACCCCCCCCCATTATCCTTTCTGTTTCTCCCTCCCCCTCCCAAGTGTCAGGCTCTTCCTGGCCCCTAGCCCACAGTTCAGTTACTTTCCTGGCCATTTCCATGTATTACCTGTCTTTTCCCCATCTCCCCCATTCTGCATCTTCCCTCCCTCACTGAGAATAGGAGAATAAACAAATGAATGAGCCATGCAATCAATTGACCCACTGCGAGAGCGTTTACCATATCTGCTATGTAATTAGCACTGCAGGTGGACAGTAGATCCTAGGAGTTGAGCCAGCAGCTCTGGGATTGGACAGACCTTGGTGGAAATCCTACCTTTGCCTCCTACTAGCTGGCTGGCTGGGGACAGTCACTTAACTCCGGTTTCTTCATCTGTGAAATGAGGATGATAACAGCGTGCGCCTCAGAAGCTGTTCTGAGGAATAAGTGAGATAATGAGTATGAAATTCTTAGAATATTGCCAGACATAAATTAAGTGGTCATAACTATTATTGCTTAAGATTAATTCTGTTTTGGGGCAGCTGGGTGGCACAGTCGGTTAAGCCTCTGACTCTTGACTTTGGCTTGGGTCCTGATCTCCTGGTCTTGGGATGAGTCCCACCTCAGGCTCTGTGCTCGGCCTGAAATCTAGAGATTCTCTCTCTCTCTCCCTCTGCCCCTCCCCACAGCTTGCCCACTCATGCATGTGTTCTAAAGTAAATAAAATCTTGGGGCGCCTGGGTGGCTCAGTGGGTTAAAGCCTCTGTCTTCAGCTCAGGTCATGATCCCAGGGTCCTGGGATCGAGCCCCACATCGGGCTCTCTGCTCAGCGGGGAGCCTGCTTCCTCCTCTCTCTCTGCCTGCCTCTCTGCCTACTTGTGATCTCTTGTCTGACATGTGATCTCTGTGAAATAAATAAATAAATAAAATCTTTAATATTTATTTATTTATTTGACACAGAGATCACAAGGAGGCAGAAAGGCAGGCAGAGAGAGAGAGAGCAGGAAGCAGGCTCTCCGCGGAGCAGAGAGCCTGATGCGGGCCTCGATCCCAGGACCCTGGGACCATGACCTGAGCCGAAGGCAGAGGCTTAACCCACTGAGCCACCCAGGCGCCCAATAAATAAAATCTTTAAAAAAAATAAAGTAAATAAAATCTTAAAAAAATTTTAATTCTGTCTTAAAGCTCTGTGGAGAATTGGCTGTATGTCAACGAATTGATCCTTGTCTCCCTAGAACTTCCCAGCCCATCAGTCAATTAGAAAACAATCCAGGGCTGGATATATGACCTAGGACTAATTTGTGTGGTTTAGACATTTAATGGTATTGAAAGGAGTGAAAGAGAAAAAAAAACAAATGCCAGAAATACTGATGTGTAGTACATTTACAAGGCAGAAAATATATATTACCAGATTTGTATATATTAAAAAACACTTTAGGGACGCCTGGGTGGCTCAGTTGGTTAAGCAGCTGCCTTCGGCTCAGGTCATGATCCCAGCGTCCTGGGATCGAGTCCCACATCCGGCTCCTTGCTCGGCAGGGAGCCTGCTTCTCCCTCTGCCTCTGCCTGTGCTTGCTCGTTCTCTCTCCCTCTCTCTCTGACAAATAAATAAATTTAAAAAAAAACACAAAAAACAAAAAACAAAACAACACTTTATATATAGTATATTTAAAATGTATATATATTAGATTCATAATATAAGAGAAGAAAAATGTATGAATTGCAAGGATGATGAGTTGCAAGGAACCACAACCTGGTTCAAATCCCAGCTCTACACTCACTGGCTGAGTGAGGTTGGTCAAGTCATTTAGTCATTTAGTCTCTCTGTGCCTGCTTCCCCATCCGTAAAATGGAAGTGTCCCGTAAGAATAGTATGAAAATTAGACTAACAAACACATACAAAGTACTGAGAACAGCACTTAGCATAACTGCAAGTACCCTAGCGTCAGCTACTGTTATCACACATTTATTTTCTTTTTCTCCTTAAGTCTTCATTAGAGAAAAATAGTTTAAAATGCCATAACTGCATTCTTCTACTACTCACTTCAGTAATAAGTATGTGTTCCTTTATTTTGGTTACCAATATACTATGCTGGTAGCAAACGAAACCAAACAAAGAAAACACAACTCTCCAGTAAGCACCCTGTGGTCAGCTGGGAGGACCAAGTCTTGAATTCTGAAAATGAATTAGACCATGTGCGAAGATGGTATGGGCTTAAATTATGTATTAAAAGGGGAAGTTATGGTGGGGTAATGGACATTGGGGAGGGTATGTGCTATGGTTAGTGCTGTGAAGTGTGTAAACCTGGCGATTCACAGACATGTACCCCTGGGGATAAAAATATGTTTATAAAAAATAAAAATTAAAAAAAAACAAAAAAAACAACAACAAAAAAAAGGGGAAGTTATATATTGCCTCATATACCCAAAATATTAAGCTCTGAAATTTTGCATGTACAGTATTACTCTTCTGCCTTATGGATTTTCAAACTCTTTTCATTAGCTTAATTTTTTTTCCACCCAAGGAATTGCTATTTCATACATATATGTAGCACACACCTAAAGCATGGTTTCACTGTTGGTTTTTTTGGTCTCATATATTCATTACAGTATAATTTTTTATATATGTTATCTTAAGTTTACAATCCTTAATGTCCTATTGGTCTACTATCCCTGCTAAAGATTTTGGACCCTATATGAATGAGCACTGCACAGAAGTAACCAAAATCATTTTTCAAGGACTTGCTACTCAAACTGTATTTTTTTTAAATTTTTTTTAAAGATTTTTATTTATTTATTTGTCAGAGAGAGAGAGAGAGAGCAGGAGAGAGCGAGCACAGGCAGACAGAGTGGCAGGCAGAGGCAGAGGGAGAAGCAGGCTTCCTGCCGAGCAAGGAGCCCGAAGTGGGACTTGATCCCAGGACGCTGGGATCATGACCTGAGCCGAAGGCAGCCGCTTAACCCACTGAGCCACCCAGGCGTCCCTGAAACTGTATTTTAAAGTCTCTCTGTCTCTCTTCAAATAATCAAGTACATTGTGATGTTGGGGAATATGTATAAAATCTTTCATAGAGCAGAACACAAACACAAAGCATTATTACAGACTCTGGGATGTCAAAAAAATCTTCCTTTATTCTGAGGTTAAAAATAATACCTTTTTTTTTTTTTTTTTTTCTAATAATACCTTCCATTCTGAAAAACAGGCCCATAAACTTTGCGGTGGAGAAACCGTAACAAAGGAATCAAGGTTAATATCATCATCACTAGTAAGACATACCAGTCCCACTGTTCTCCCTTAAGGGGCGCACCAAGGACACATCACTTCTTTGTCACTCCTGCCAGAAGGATTAGTGATTAGTCTAATCATGAGTAAGTATCAGACGAACCCAAACTGTGAGGCATCCTATAAAATAATTAGCTGGTATTCGTCAACAGTGTCAAGGTCAGGAAAGAAACACAGAAACTGAGCAATGGTTGGTTGGAGGAAACCAAAAAGACACAGCGACGAAGGGCAATCAGTGTAAGAGCCCGTGTTGGGTCCCGTGTTTAGTGGGAAACTGATGAAATTCAAATAAGGTTTATAGTTTACTTAACAGGCTTGTATCTGTCTATGTGGACTCTCCCGCTTTCAGAGTTGTGCTGTAGACATGGAAGATAACATCACGGGAAGCCGGGGGAGGGCTAGTCATGAACTCTCCGTACTCTTACCGCTACTTTTCTCTAGGTCTTCAACTCTTTAGAAGTGAAAAGGTAAACAAACACAAGAACTTTCTGTGTCTGACTTTAAAACCCTGGCTCTTAACCGCCAGAAGGTACTCAGAATTCTAGGTTCAAGCTGCATAGGGACTGTTTGATGTTTGGTTTCTGGAGCTCCATGGCAAGACGCCTGCCTGGTGTCTCAGAGCTAGGTCCTGTGTTTAGAGTACGAGGAAATCAGTAAATAAATAGGAAAAATAATAAATAGTAGTTCAGCTTCAATTAACCTATGCACAAATTTTCAATCCAAAAACAATTAGAAGGGACGCCTGGGTGGCTCAGTTGGTTAAGCGGCTGCCTTCGGCTCAGGTCATGATCCCAGCGTCCTGGGATCGAGTCCCACATCAGGCTCTTTGCTTGGCGGGGAGCCTACTTCTCCCTCTGCCTCTGCCTGCCACTCTGTCTGCCTGTGCTCGCTCTCTCGCTCTCTCTCTCTCTCTCTGACAAATAAATAAATAAAATCTTAAAAATAAATAAAAATAAATACATCTTAAAAAAAAACAAACAAAAAACAAAAACCAAAAACGATTAGAAAGCATGTCAGCATTCAAATATTAGCTAACATTTGTAGGGCTAAACTTACTATGTTCCAGGCTCTTCTCTCAGCATGTTACAAATTTTTTTTAAAGATTTTATTTTTGTTCTTTGGACGGAAAGAGAGTGAGCACAAGCCGGGGAAGCGGCAGAGGGAGAAGGAGAAGCAAGCTCCCTGCTGAGTAGGGAGCCCAAAAAGGGGCTTGATCCCAAGGACCTTGAGATCATGACCTGAGCCAAAGGCAGACGTTCAACCAACTGAGCCACCCATGTGCCCCCATGTTACAAATTTTAATACACTTAATCTTCATACCAACGCTAGGAGGGTATGAATAGTATTACTTGTCCCTTTCCTACAGATGATGAGCTTGAGACACAGATTTTCAGTGACTTGTCCAAAGTTACAAAACTGATCATTGGGAAAGCCAGAATTCAAACCCAAGCTTCCTGGCTCTACAGTTCATGCACTATCCAAGATACAACACAGCCCTCCACCTCGGTTTTGTGTTATTAGAAATTTTATTTTGAATTACCTGTGATTCGGGGAGCACCAACGTCTGTCTGTGTGTGGGATCTTGAGGCCTGGACCCCTTGGGCTCTAAACTATGTCTAAGCGCAGCCTGGTACGCAGCTCAAACCCTCCCTACAGGGTCCTTGGTCTACAGAGAGCTCTCTGAAGCCTTAGCCAGGTTGGCTCATCTAGCTTTGTTCCAGAAACCCGAAGAGAAAGGATTCTCTTCCCAAAAGCAAGGCTCACTTCTCTACCTTAGCAGCGGGTTTCGTTTTCTCTCTACAAAAACATGATCAAATTTATGCTACATAATTGGTGAGTTTGCCAAACAAGACTTCCATTCCCCTCTGAGATTCTCGGAACCGAACACGCAAACCCACAGGCTCCAAAAACTACGGGTGAGTCAATTCAACTAGAAAAGCAGAAAATATGCTAATTGGCTTGGCTGGGCCAGAGAGGGTGGAGGGAAGCTAAATTTCTATTCATAAAGTCTGATTCATTTAGAAGAAGAAAAAGTCACATGCCAGCGGATTGGGGGTTTGTGTTCACTGCACTGAAGAGAAGTACAGAGCCTTCATACTCACAGGGGTGACTAAGCCTTTATTTCCCTCGGAACACAAAGAACCGCCGCTTTGCACACCCCCTCACTGTAATTAGCTCTTGCAGACAGGATGAAGAATCGAACACGAGAGGTCCTCGGCCCTGCGCCAAGCACTCAGAATTATTTATTTTATTTCGTTTAAGGACACAGAGGAGAGGACCCCGTCTAATGGCCCGTTTCTTCGTGGGCCCCTGCGTGATGGGCAATGAGGGGATAATTATGCTCTATTCTGTTTTCAGACCAATAGGAGGGTCCTCCCCAGAGACCCAGATTGCACACGGGCAGAGCCAGTGGTGGGCTGGGAAATGTTTAACAAGTGGTCTGGGGGCAAGTTGAAGGCTGATTTGTAGTGTTTGCCCGATTTCTATAGTGTAAACACTCTCACCTTGGCTGATTTCAAGGTGAAATCAACGGACATTGTTGAAGGAGGAGCCAGGAAGGGAGGAGGGAGAGCACTCCTCTGTGTGCTCTGTCCACCTTCCAAATAGGGGCTGTGAATAACCTTACAAAGAGATAATAGTAAAATGTAATGAGCTAGTTAGGAAACTGTAAGCTTTGTGTATCTGTTATTGCATTTTCAATGTAAGTTATTTAAGTTTCTAGCATTTACTTTAATTTTTTAAATTTTTTAAAAGATTTTATTTATTTATTTGACAGAGATCACAAGTAGGCAGAGAGGCAGGCAGAGAGAGAGAGAGGGAAGCAGGCTCCCTGCTGAGCAGAGAGCCCCATGCGGGACTCGATCCCAGGACCCTGAGATCATGACCTGAGCCGAAGGCAGCCGCTTAACCCATTGAGCCACCCAGGCTCCCTAATTTTTTAATTTTTTAAAAAGATTTTACTTATTTATTTGAGAGAGGGTGAAAGCAAGGGAGATCACAGAGCTCTGGAGAGGGAGACGCACACTCACTGCTGGGCGAAGACCCGTGTGGTGCTCGATCCCAGGACCCTGGCATCATGACCTGACCTGAGCCAGAGGCAGTCGCTTAACCGACTGAGCCACCCAGGTGCCCCAAGAAGGATGTCATTTAATTTTAATACTGGCTGTGTTGAACATGTGGTCCCCAGCGGTGAGAGCCGGACAAGGCGGCTCCAACACTTGGCCGGGGCCCCAGGCTGGGGTGGGGGGGGTAGGGGCGGATACAGAGGGTCTCAAATAGATCTGTCGTTTCAGGATGGAGGTCAGCCGTTCTCATCCAGGGCTGCTGCCACCTTCTCATTTGGTGAGAGTAGTCATGACGGCCCGCCTTGCCTCACTTTACCCACTGACCAGGCAGAGAGATCACCTCCATTCCTGATTATCGTGCCTCGGGACTTGCTAATTCAAGCGTCTGACTTTACAAAAGAGGAAAGTAAGTCTCAGGAGAGTCATGTAACAGCGATAATTTAAGAGCTGGCGCTGATTAAACTCCTACTGTATGCCAGCTGCTATGCTGGATGCGTGGCAGACTGTGTCTTTGGAACCTCACAGAAGTCATATCAAAGTGCCCCTTTGGCGCCGCTGGCATCATGGTTCACCCCAAAGCAGCTCCTCCTCTTGACTTTGTGTCTTCGGCACCGAGCTGCCTTTCATTTGTTCTTTGAGACTTACAGACATCTCCTTTTTCTTTTTTTAAGATTTTATTTACTTGGCAGAGAGAGCTCACAATTAGGCAGAAGGGCAGGCAGAGAGAGAGGGGGAAGCAGGCTCCCCGCTGAGCAGAGAGCCCGATGTGGGGCTCAATCCCAGGACCCTGAGATCATGACCTGAGCCAAAGGCAGAGGCTTAACCCACTGAGCCACCCAGGCGCCCTGAGACTTAAAGACTTTTTATAAATCTATGGCCATATCATTTTTGTGTACCCACCATGCCTGGCATAGAGCCTTATATACACTTAGGTGCACAGTACATGTTTCCTGAATTTCAATATTGAGATATTTAAGCTCCAGACCCAAATATGCTGCTTGAAGTCTTGGAAAACACTGTCTCAGTATTCCTTACCATTGCTGAAAAGGTTTTTGGAACCATTTGGGTAGTAAAATATACATACTCTAAAATTTACCGTTTTAACCATTTTTAAACGTATAATCCCATGGCGTTAAATGCATCCACAATGCTGTATAACTTTCACCATTATCCATTTTAGAACTATTTAAAATAGACATCCACAATACCTTTTACTTTTTTTGTTTATTGAATAAGTAACATATGCATATGACAGAAACGTACATAGTCTGTGAGAATTTGCAGGACAAAGAAAGTCTCCCCTCTCTAGACCCCATAGCCCTCCATTTCTGCTTCTCTAGAGGCAACAAGTCACCATTTCTGTACATCTTTGTATGGGAGGAAAACATGAACCCTAGAGCCAGCTGGCCTGGGTTGAAATTCCGGCTCTACCACTGACCAGCAGTGTGACCTTGGGCAAGTCATTTAACCCGAGTCTCTGTGAAATGGAGATACTAATAGTATCCTAGGGTTCTTGTAAGGATTCGTGAGTTCTTATATCAAAAGGGCTTTAATTCTTAGGAATACTACTCTGGGATTATTATCCTTCCATACATGAGTGATGTACCAGGCTGTATGTGTCAAAAATCAGTGTGGGAGCACTGAAGGGTGAGGGATGGGATGAGACTGCATTTTCCGACCAGAACACCGTATGGGGAGTAGGAGACCCATGTTCTCCTGTGTCACTGGGTAAGCTTTGAAGCCTTCAGCCTCTACCTCCCTGGGCTTTTGTTTTCTCACGCGTGGAATGAGAACATTTATCAGATGAGTCCCTTTCACGTTTAACATTCTATATCCATCTCTAAAAGCTTTGAAAAGCTCCAGCACTCTCTCAGGGAGCTGAAGAAGGAATTAGTCCGAAGGGAGGCGAGTTCCTCAGGCATCGATACCTCAAGTGGGACCGAGACTCCCAGTTCAACTGTGCCACCTGCTTGAGTCGTCTGGTTTCCCACATCCTCTTTTAAAGGAGCTGTGCACCGTCCCTCTTCGCGAAGTTTCGATCTCAAGTTAGCGTGCTGTTTCAAGAGGCCAGAGGCATTCTTTGTTGGCCTTGGTGACTCACAGGGACAGTTTGCCCCCTATTATATTCGGACTGCCGTCCAGAATTACTGCACTGAGAGATGACGGAGTCTTCTGCTTGGTTTTTTAAAAGGTAAAATTTACCGGTTGGTAATCTGTGGTTACTTTCCGGTGTGCTTGAGCCAGATGGCACTTTCAGTGACAAAACTGTATAGCACAAAGAGGTTTCACTGTGTTCTAAATCTTCTCCATGCTGTTTCTCAGATATCAACATTTCTGCTCAAGCAAACAGTTTTTCTGAGCCCTGAAACTTAGACACAATGAGAACAGGCGAGGGATGGTCCTAGGGTCTGATTAGCCCAGAGTCATCATTTAGACTCCTTTTGGATTAGACATTCAAATAAGATTATATGAATTTTGGGGCGCCTAGGGGGCTCAGTGGGTTAAGCCTCTGCCTTCGGCTCAGGTCATGATCCCAGGGTCCTGGGATCGAGCCCCACATCGGGCTGTCTGCTCAGCAGGGAGCCTGCTTCCCTTCTCCTCTCTCCCTGCCTACTTGTGATCTCTGTCAAATAAATAAAATCTTTTAAAAAAAAGGTTATACAAATTTCTATTTGGATACTCACTTTGTGAACATGTAAAAATTCACCATTACTGTTGCCGTTACTACTGCTTTATTAACATTATAGGTTTATTGATAACAAATGTTGCAGAGAACACTTGTATATTGACATTTGCAAAGTATATTTCAAATATCACCTTAGTCGGTCTATATTATTATCCTCTGGGGAAGTTTGGGAGGGTAGAGAAGAGAATAAGTTTCAGAGTTTTACCAAACTGGGTTGGAATGCCAGCTCTGCTCTTAGATTCGGTTAGACTCCATGTCTGTGCCTATAAATCAGGGATAGCAATACCAATTTTTTATACAGTATAAAGTGGGTATATTTGGAGACATAATATAGACACCCCAGCTCAGTGCCTGGCACAGAAGCACCCAATAAATGATAGCTATTACTACTGTTGTTTAAATTAATCTCCTTTATAAAAAAAATTTTTTTTTCTTTTTAAAATTTATTTATTTGTCAGAGAGAGGGAGAGAGAGCAAGCGAGCATAGGCAGACAGAGTGACAGGCAGAGGCAGAGGGAGAAGCAGGCTCCCTGCCGAGCAAGGAGCCCGACATGGGACTCGATCCCAGGATGCTGGGATCATGACCTGAGCCGAAGGCATCCGCTTAACCAACTGAGCCACCCAGGCGTCCCTATCAAAAAATATTTTTTAAAAAAGATTTTTTTTTTTTAATTTTAGAGAGAGAGAGAAAGAGAGAGGATGAGCAGGAGTGGCAAAGGGAGAGGGAGAGAGAATCTCAAGCAGACTCTGTGTTAAGTGCGAAGCCTGTTGTGGGGCTTGATCTCATGACTTTGAGATCATGACCTGAGCTGAAACCAGGAGCTGGACACGTAATTGACTGCACCACCCAGGTACCCCTAAGATTTTACTTTTAAGTAATCTCTACACCCAACATGGAGCTTGAATTCACAGCCCTGAGACCAGGAGTTGCATATTTTACTGACTGAACCAGCCAGGTGCCCCCTAGACTCCTTTTCTATTCGAGGAACTTGAGGCTCAACAAGATGACTGTTCATCTTTTCAGTCACAGCTTTTATGATGGAGATGATGACTTCTTCATCAGTAAGAGCCTTGACTCAAGGCTGTTTAGGTCACTAGTGATAAAGCCGTGACGGAATTGTAGGTCTTCTAGATGTAAAACCCACCTGTGTTCTTTCCACAATGAGACACCGACATTCAGAAAGACCCTTCTCCTGCACGACAAGGGCCTGGCTTAGTTACTTGATTTGTTGAACCATCTATGTTGGGGTTTTGTTGTTGTTGTTGTGGCTCTGTTTTTTTCCTCTTTTTCTGAGTCCGTTTTGATAGTTCCCCCTCCCACCCCTCTTTCTCTTTCATTTCGTAGAACCCAAGTAAGGAATTGGAAATGAAGAGTAATAAAACAGTCCTCGGATTGGTTTCTGACTCATCATCCGAGGGCCAAACAGCTCTAATTACAATCAGTGATCTACCGCTTCGAAAGCCTCGGAACGTTCCCAGAGGTCTTTGGAGCTGGAGGTTCTCTTCTGGGTCACCTAGCACGGCCCTGGCAGGCAAGAGAGGAAAGTACACAGGACAGGTTAACTGTGGGGCTTTCAAACTCATGAAGGAGCCCCAACTGGAGTCCACATGTCCTGAATTCCAACCCAGGCTTCTTTTCTTCTTCATTTTGCTCTCCAAGGAGTGTTCTCTCCCCTCTCCTCTTGTCCTTGAACTAAGTACATTATCTTCCTAATCCTGTAGGATGGGCTCCAGGATCTTTTTAAACATCAGCGTGTTACACAATTGTGGACACTGGAGACACAGCAGTCATAAGACTAAAAAGGTTTCTTTGGAAATCACGCTGTCAAGATGGGAGTCTCCTCCCAAAGGTTTTGTTCTGGTCTTAGGGTGTAACAAGAGGCTATCTCGTGACAACACTAAGCCTTCCTGCTTGGGGCTGAATTGAAAGTAGGGCAGTATTTGCCAATCTCGTGGTATTTCTGTGTCTCCCTTTGGTCCTCACCAACACTAGGAAGGGTGAAAATTAAAATCCTATGCCTTGCAGTCTTCCTCCTGCCCTCGCTCCCCCTCTGTCTTTCCTCCCTCCTTCCTTTCTTTGGAAGCCAAGCACTCTTCTAAACCCAAATTTGGAGATTTCCCAAAAGTTAGGCCTCTTTAAACCTGATCCTCTGAAAGATCCTTTCCCTTCTTTCTCCCACAGTGGCAGTGCCTACCTCACAGCACACACAAAGGCAATGACTTCGCAGACGCAAGGAGGGGGAGAAAAGATGGGGGCACGATTTTGAGTTATGGTTCCTGACAATCCTGAGCACATGACCTAACCCAGACAGCAATGGTCGTCCTTGGGTTTTGAACTGGGTGTGAATTATTTTTAAATGCTTCTTGGCATTGAGACCTAGATTTCTTTCCTTACCGTTTGTGAGACCTTGGACAAGTCATTTAACCACTTTGAGCTTCTGTTTTCCCTTCTGCAGAACGGCAATAGTAATAGCTCAAGGTTATTGAGGTCGTTTATGATGGTCCTGGTACCAATATAATAACAGTTCAAATGTCTCCGATGTGAAAAATGAGCTAAGTGCCACCTACCTGGCGCATGACAGCCCTTAGGCACTGCAGATACCCCTTCCCTCGGTTCCTTCCTGATTTTCACGTACAACATGGCAGAACACGGGCTCATTTTCCTGCGCCAACTCCCATTTCTTACACTTGAGGCGGCTCAGTTCATTTCCATGTCCCCTCAGCAGGAAAGACCCAACTTTCCTTCTCGTGGCTCTGGAATCTGTGTTTCTGTTTGTTTGTTTGAAGTCCCACATCCCAGGGGATCGGCCTGCGCCTTCCATCCTGCTCGGCCTGGTTCTTCAGACGGGTCGGGTCTTCCTTGGCAGTGAGGTTTTAAAATAACACTGTTGGCAAAGCACAGAGAGTCAGCTGAAACCAGCCTTCCCGAAAGACCAGCTCTCTGCTCCACCAACAGTTTTGGATTCCTCTCTAGGATTAGATCTCCTTTTGGGCTATTCATTCAGCCCCCAGCTAACCACAGGGCAGGCTTTTACCCTGTGATAAAACACAAACACACACATACACACATAAAAACAACAAAGATAGCAGCTGTCTTTGGGACTGAAGGCATCTTAGAATTGCCCCGGGCTTATCTGCAGCCATTTTTAGGTGGCCCTTGCCCCAGCCCTCGGTCTTCCTAGGCCCTGGTTTTTCACACCCTTGGAATTTACTCCACAGATTCCTAATGGCCTGGGCCAGTCGGCTTGGAGACCTGCCCTGTGTTGAAAGGGAGCCCCTTCTTGGCAATAAGATCATAACCAGAGTAAGTACTTTGGGAGGGGCAATGAAAGGTTCCTAGCCTCCCTCTCGAGGCACAGTAAGAATGCCCTTTATCCAGAAGTGCTGGGTCAGGAACGTGGCTTCCAACATCTTGCTGTGTACACAAGGATAAGAGCCAGAAAGCCACAGGAGAAGGGTCACGTATTCATTCATCAGATATCTGTTGGGCATCTTCTCTGTACAATGCGCTCTGCTAGGGCCTGAGCAGACTAAGGAGAAAGTTGTGGTTCCTAGTGAGTGAAGTAAAATGTACCTACACAGAAGAACAATGCTGTGTGATGCCTGTTGTAAGAGAGGTCTGTGTAAAGGGGGAAGGAGGCCCTCACGCTGTACATAGTGGCTGGGAAATGGCATCCTGGAAGGGGTGACTGCCCAGCAGAACATTTAAGAATGCGGAGCTCAGCCGACTGGAGACCAGTGATCTAAGGGCTGAGATGGGGAGGAGACTGAAGACAGTTTGGTATCCATCCATCCGTAGGCCCTTAGACCAGGACTTGCATGCAATAGCTAATCTGGGAGATGATTCCAGAAAACAGCGATAAGGGAATGGGGAATGCAACGAGGGATGGAAGAAATATTGTTATCAAGACTGTTGCCATTGTGGGTCGTTGGAGCTCCATCCTTTTGGGCAGCTCTGGAATTCAGTGCAGTGTAAAGCCTGTCTCAGAGTTATGTCAACCGAAGGCAAGGAAGCTGAGATGGAAGGAGTGGTTTCCAGCAACATGTCCTGCCTCCCTGCCTAGGGTGCAGCACGGACAGAGAGATGCAGGTGTCCACAGCGACGTTGTAGGGACCGGTAAATGTGGCTTGATGCAAGTGAGGCCCCCAGAGCATCTGCTAGAGGGGACCAAAGGCATACGAAAGGAGCGTCATGAAGTATGGACCATTCAGCGAAGAGATGAAATTGTAAAGGAAAGTGGGAGTCAAACTGTATGCCTTGTGGGGTGGTGGGGGTGGGTGGGTGTTGGATTTTTATTCGATAGAGGACGGGAGTCACTGAGGGACCTGGGCAGTGGAGTGCTCTAGCAGATGAGCCACGTGCCCCGTCAGTAGGACAGGTTGAGGATGGGAAGGGAAAAGCAGGGTCCTTATGCTAAGGTAATGATTAGTGGTGCACATCTAAGCTGACACACCCAGACCCTCAGTCTATGGGTGTGGTTTCACACACCACCCGGAGCCCAACAGCTAGTACGTGGTCCAGCCCATGGCAAAGTCTCAAAGTATTTGATCGATGGACCACTTGGTTGCTTTCTACTCACAGCTCTCCCCAGAGCTATTCACTGTGCTTGTGGCAGGAATGTCCTTGGTCCAAAAGGCACCAGATTGGAAGTGCGCATTTTGGAAGTGGACTGGAAAGGTGGTAAGGCTAGGGTGCTCTGAGGTATTTTGGAACTCCTTCCCTATGAAGCCCAGAGCTGGTCACAGAAGATGCTTCCTTCTAATCTTTGCTGCTCTGGCAAGGCCTCGGTGGAACTCTGCCTAATTGTCACTTCCACGGAAGACATTTTGCCACGGTCCCAGTATCATCGCAGGAGGCTGGACTTTCCCTCTGGCTTTGGCCAACTAAGGGGTGTAGGCCCTGCTTTCTGCCCAGATCTGACAGCAGCTGCTACTGGTTGCCAACCAGAGAAAGAGGCTATCGTTGTCATTCAACAAGAGGATGGTTCTCTGAAGTGGCTGTGTGACCTTTTCAGAAAATCCCCATGGAAAGGGGAAGTGTCCTGATGGTAAACAAGAGGAAAATAGAAAGCGTTCAGTTGCCAAATGAATTTCTGGAATGATGCTCCACACCCAGTGATGCTGACCCAGATCTTAAGGTAGAGGAGACTTTATAGGATTCCCCCATCACAGAATTCATAAAAAACTTCTGGAGGTCCCATTCAATCCATTTGCCTGCTGTAGGTACAACCAAACTGAATGCGTGAAACCATTGTCCTTCAAACATTTTAGGAAAGGAGATTCTGGATCTTTTCCCATTAAGGGTCCAAGAAACATTTTATGGGTAAGAAGCCCTTCGAAGAAGTAATAGGACCTGTGACCTGAAAACTCATTTCATAGCTGAGAAAAATGAAACAGAGCCAGTAGTAAAACTGTCCCTTGATCCCCTAGTTAGGAAACGTCCTTTAGTTCCTTGTGGGGTATTCCTTGAGGGCCTGCCATGAGGACCTCTAAATAGAACTGGGAAGCATAGTTCTACAAGACAAGTTTCTGCACACTGAGGATGAGGCTCATAATCCTCGTATAAGAGAAATATTTGCATTTAATTAACTATAACTAAATGCCACCAGCGTTATAATGAAGATGTGTTCAAATGCACCTAGAAGTCTTAGCATTGGGTCTCTTTTTGTTTTTTAAAAAATGGGTTGCTAATATTTATAACAGATTGCACAAGCATCTACTTACTTGTACCTCCTGCTTCCACTCCTCGTGTCTTTTAAGAAATATATTCCCTTGGACACACATTTAATGAGAATTGTGTAAATTCCTGAATTTTATTGTAAAAACCAACACAGATATTCCTATCTCAAATTTGCAGTGTCGGGCTGTTTTTTGTCTAAAGAGTTCAAAGGAGCTGAGTGGAGGTCCGTTTACCTCTCTACTGCTTACAACCTTAGAAACATGGCCACTGTGTTGTTAAAAAAAAAAAAATCTTGCCACTTGTCCAGATTTGTTGTTTAAAAAAAAACAAACAACCCACAATGAAATACTTAATATGAATGGAGGCGTAATGTGGGTCACTGGCCCATGGGGCTAGTTGTCGTTGCCAAAATAATCAGTTGAGGTTAGAATGTGATTTTATCTGAGCAATACTGTGTCAGTGAGAATGGTACTCACCAGTCTAAAAAAGAAAAAATACACGAGTCTTACCAAAGTTAAGGAAGGAGATACTACCAAGAAGATAGCTTTCTGAACAGTAAAACATAAGAGAGAAAACGCTGCTTGGTACAGAGAGGTAAATGTGTGTGAGTTTCACTAACTCCACCATTCCTGTCTTATATGACTCTTCATTCGAGAATTGAACGGAGGTGTGGGTCAGTGAGGCATTGCAGGAAAAATCCACTTAGGTTCAATATTAAATCTCCTTCTAACTCTCCTATTATGTAGTCAGTAATGACCTAGTTTCAGCTGTCCATCCCATAGGAGGAAAACTGTGGAGCATGGGTTCCAATGCACTGGTGCGATGGCCCAGCCTCCTACCTGCAGAACTCCAGCTCTCTCCACCAATCCCTGTTTTGACTGATGGCCGCAGGAAACTAGAAACCTTGCAAAGGGTTGCCTCCTCTTCCTCTCACCATCAGCCACTCCTTTCTTCCTGACCACATTCATAGGTCATCAGATTCTCTCAGTTCTATTTATTCAACATATCAGGCAGGGTTCAACTGCCATCAATAGAGCTCATTCTAGGTGTTTTAAGCGGAAAGGGATTTCATACGTCCAATTCAGTGTTGACCCAGTTGTGGGACGCGTAGGCACTCAGCTGGACCTGGAGCTGTGACTTCCAGAGGGACACCGATGAGAGCTGGCCTACCAGGAACCTCAGGAAGGTGGGGAATCAGAAAACCACCACGTGCACTGGGGAGTTCAGGGACACACCAACTTTTGTTGGACCAAGAGCTACCTCTGCCACGTTTGCCACAGAGCTGCAGATGTTTGCTAGTTCCGTACGGAAAAAAATAGGTACCCTTTACCCTTTGCTCTAGCTACAAAGCCAGAGCAGCAAAGGAGTCTGGGAAATGTGGCGTTTCGCTTTCTAGCCTCTCAGTCCAGGAAGGTGCACTGGAAGGAGAGTGGGCTGAGATAACTCACAGTATCTACCACTAGGTGCGTATTTCTTGAACAGCCCTGGCCCTGTGGACCTTGTCATGGCTTACCTGGACCACTGCAGTCTTCTCATTCCTAGCCTCTGCTTCCAAGGTGTCCCCTTGAGTCCACTTGAGTTTTCTTTCTAAAACCCACTGGCGATCATGTCAATTTCCTGCTCAAAATCTTGTCATCCAGACTAAAAGCCATTCTCCTTTCAAGTCTCTTAACCATCTGGCCCCACCCCCCCCCTGCTGGCTGCAGAGTCCTGCTCCCTCTCTGCACCCCCAGGCTTCAGTCACACCAGATGCTAAACGCTTTCACCGCCCCTGCCCCATCTTCCCGTTGTTCATGAAGTTCTCCTTCACGTTCTCATTTTTAATTCAAATGTCATCACCTCTAGGAAGTCGCCCTTACCCTCCTCCTCCACGCACACAGAATTAGCGGGTTTTTCGTGGTTTTTCGCACCCACGTCCATTGCCCTGCTCCCTTTCTGTTACATATCATTGTCTAGATATGTCTGCCTTTCCGATATGAGGGAGTGGACCCTGTTTCTCTTCAGCTGTGCGTCTCCACTGCATGCCTCTTGGTAGAGACTCAGGAAACTCTTGGTGAACAAGTCTAGGTTAGGCTGCCACAAATTTCCACAGAGTAAGGCCACTGGCTCATTGCTTCCTTGTGGCTACAGAACATGAGATCCTTGAAGAGAAGATCCCATCTCATTTATTTTATTTTTCCATGTTCAGCTTGCTGCACAGACCCTGACACATAGGAGATACTTGGCAAATATTTGTTAGATAAAACAATGGATGGATGGTTGGATGAATAATCATAATGGTGCTTGCCTGGGGCTTATAATGGTCTGGTGCTATTTCCAGCACCCCATTTACAGTAATATAGGGGATCTTCCTAACCCTCCTCAGGAGATGAGCACTGGTGAGGAGTGTTAAGGCCTTGGATGGCCAAGTTACTTGCCCACAGTTGCACAGTTAGTAAGTGGTAGAAACAGGATTCAGACTCGGGCAGCTGGTTCCAGACTGTTCTTCATTGCTGTGCTTATCCCGGTAATGGGTGAATGAATGGACACATCCACAGGGGTATTCCAAGCAGAGAAACAACAGTAACACAGGTAAGAATATTCCCTTTATTTCTATGTGGTCTTTATGGTCAGTACATTTAACTACATCTGCAATTAATTCAATCTAATTTGAAATACTCCCCCACCACCCCTGCGCTAGATGTCACATTAAACCTTTAACTAGGGTTTTGAAAACCCTACATCTCAGATTCTCGATGAGTTAAACTCTACCTCTCTTGACACACACTTCTACTACTGATGGTAACTTTCAAAAGTATCTCCACATTCACTCATTCATTCAACAAACACTTTCCGAGTGCCTCCCACGTGCCGCACACCGTCTTCAGGCTGGCCCTACCATTCCCAGAATGCACACGTCTGTAAAATAATCATGGAAACAGACAGAATCTTCTGTGAGTCCAGAGTGTAAGGGTGAGGGTCAAAGGCTCAGAAGCTTCTACTGGTGGGACTGCAGCAGGATCACGTACTGTTCCGCGTGCTGGTCTCTTCATACGTGAAGGAGGTGTGACAACAGTCTCTCGTGCAGTCATTGTGAGGATTAAACAGATAATACACGTAAAGTGCTTAACACAGTGTCGGGCAAATATGCCAGTGAGCACTTAATAAATGCTAGTAATGTTATGTTGACAATCATTTCTGGTTAAGTTATTGCTGAGTGATGGAGCTTCTTATGTGAAGCTGTTTTCCATTATAAAATAAAAAAGGTCTGGAGATCTCTGGTGGGGAATCGGTCTTAAAGGGATATAAAGGAATTAACAGCATCTGTTGCCATAACAAAACCATTTCTTGGTCTCGAGTGGGCCTTTAAGGAGCCTATAATTGCCTTTAGTGTTCCTTCCATCTCAGCGGGCAGGTGGGGGCGGGAAAAGCCTTCAGTCTAAGCAGGCGGGTTCTGGAAGAGTTCTTTGTGCCGGGAGGACGGAGGTCAAGGGACTCCTTGTATTGAAGGCCTTTCTCAAAATGAAGGATTTGGCTTCTGAGATTAATGTGTGGAGTGAACCCCTGCTATACTTAATTCCCTTTTTTGTGAACTCAGTACATTTTTAAAATTCAGGGAGGGGCTCCCTGTAGTGTGGCATGGAGACCTCAAATCCGTATACACTTTCGACGGAGTCCTCGGGGGCCCTCCCTCATCCGTTGACACATGAGCCGACAACTGTGTTCTAGACTTAGTGGCTGGGCCAAATCACTGGCATTCCGTGTGCCCAGGAACAACATGTCTTAAATCTGCACACATTAGATCCAGTGGGGATTTGATATAAAAATTAGGAAATACAAGACCTGACCAAAGCTCTCCTATGGGTCACCGGTGGCCACCATGTGAAGGAAGGAGAGGCTGTGCGAACTGTGGTTTCTCTGGGTCTCTCTGGGTCTCTCTGGGTCAAGCTGCATGTTCTAGTCAAAACAGGTTTAGCAGCCTCAAGAGAAAGTCTTGCCTTTCTCTTGCCTCAAGAGAAAGTCTGGGTTCAGGTCAGCGTTTGTATCCCTCCACAATAATTTTTCTGTTTCTGGTAAAATTAGGAGAAATGAAGGAAACAGGTAGAAAGTAAAACCACTGGGGCACCTGGGTGGCTCAGTGGGTTAAAGCCTCTGCCTTCGGCTTGGGTCATGATCCCAGGGTCCTGGGATCGAGCCCCGAATTGGGCTCTCTGCTCAGCGGGGAGCCTGCTTCCTCCTCTCTCTCTGCTTGCTTCTCTGCCTGATGGTGATCTCTGTCAAATAAATAAATAAAATCTTTAAAAAAAAAAAAAGTAAAACCACTGAAAAAGTATTATCCTTTTTCATCCCGTTAAAAAGGTGCCTAAAAGGCCAGCTCTTATAAGAAATAGATCACAGAAGCTCCCCTCTCCCCAAAAGCTTACTGTGACATGTTCACAGGGAATTGGTTTACGAGGGAATAATAATAGCAAGAACAGTTAACAGCAATCACTATGTGCCCGGGATTATCTCAGCTGTTTTCATTTATTTGTTGCATGCATCATGTAGGCGCCACCTGCACTGTTCGAGTACATAGTCTTGGTCTTTAAGAAATGCACATTGGGGGGGCGCCTGGGTGGCTCAGTGGGTTAAAGCCTCTGCCTTCAGCTCGGGTCATGATCCCAGGGTCCTGGGATGGAGCCCCGCATCGGGCTCTCTGCTCAGTGGGGAGCCTGCTTCCTCCTCTCTCTCTCTCTCTGCCTACTTGTGATCTCTTTTTGTCAAATGAATAAATAAAATCTTAAAAAAAACCCCTCAGTTTTCTCATCTGAGCAATAGGGCAATGCAAATAATTACTGTTTTCCTCACGCTTACCTGACACAGTGGTAATGGCCAGAGATGATAATACGTCATTGGAGATGCTATAGGAGATGAGTGGTTATTGTTGTACCTTCAGTTTGCCTCTGTTGATGAGAGCATCTTGGAATAGTGTTATTTGATCTGAGATTTAAACATGGGCAGGAAGATTCTTCGTGAGCCGTGGCGTAGGTTTTTTTCCTGGTACAAAAGGGAATACCATTTTTTGAGTACCTACATGTGCCAGGAACAGTGCTAAGATTTCACCTCTCATTTAACTCTCAAAGAACTCCGGGGAGGGAGGTGCTATCACTTTATCAATGAAGACACTGTGACGCTCAGAGCAATTAAGCAATTTGCCCAGTGTCACACAGCTGGGATAAAACTGAGATTCGAACTCAGATCTGTGCGACACCGAGCTCTGTGCTCTTTGCACTGACTCTAGCACATTGCCTTACAGGCAGAAGGACAGGCAGAAGGGAAAGAAGGAAGCAGAAAGCAAAACACAGGGGTCTGCAAACCTAAAATGCCCCAGGATCCTGGGATTTGCCTGAGAATTAAAATAATAATAAAAACTGGCATCAAGGTTGAGCCATAAGGAGGAAATGATGTTGGCTGATATGTCTTTTGTTATAGCCTGCTGCTTAACAAGTCAGTTTTATTTTCCCATATTCCTGGGGAGAACAGTGGAAAGTAGTTAGGAACAAAGATTATAACCGTTTAATAGGTGGCAGTGGGCAAAACTGAAAAGAGCTGGGCAACATTTGAGACTTCCTTCCAGGGACCTTTTCATCTTCTCTGACTGTAGCCCGGTTCACCTCGAGTCACTGACCTTCACAATTTCACACTCACTGTGTGATTCCTGATCTTTATTCCCCTGGCTTTGGCCCAGGGCTTCCTCTGGAATATCTTGTCCTCAGGTGGAAAAAACAGTAAGCCTGAGAATGTCCTCTCTTGAATCCTTTAACTCAAAGCATCCCTGACAGTGAAAGGTTCTTGAGACCACCATCCAGATACTTCTGGAAAAGACAGAAATCCAGGCTAATGTAGACTGGAGTTTGTACGTTGCCTTAAGGTTGTGGAGCTCTTGTTCACACCTGGCAGCGTGACCCCTTCCATCTGGTACCAGAAACTCGGGTTATCCCCACTGCCTGCTGTGGGTAGTTCGCTCTCACCTGAATTGACCCAGAACGATGTTTAATTGATCTGAGTTAGATCCTGCCCCTTTAGGCAAGATGAAAAAACCTAAAGGGATCTTGAATGTTTCAGAATTCTCTGCTGGTTTTAAGGACTCATTCTTCCTAAAGGTGGCAAATGCTGCTTTTAGATTTATCTAGAACTGGGAACTAACTAGTCCTGATCTCACTATGCAGTGAAACCTTGAACTAATGGACCTGAGTGTCTTCATCTGTAAAATGGGGGTAAAGTAGCTCAGAGGATTGATTTGTAAGATCAGATAAGATGAGGTGGGTGAAAGTGCTTGGTAAAACCCACGGGGCCTCATTAATGTAAAAGGGATGGGGGACTCAGGTCATGATCACAGGACCCTGGGATCCAGGCCCTCATCAGGCTCCCTACACAGTGGGAAGCCTACATCTCCCTCTCCCACTGCCTGTCGCTTCCCCCGCTTGTGTTCCCTCTCTGTCAAATAAATAAATAAAATCTTAAAGAAAAAATGTAAAAGGGAGGGCGATTTCTTTTTTTTGAAATGAAGCTAGGTGGAAGAAAAAGGGTGTCCTGTCAGCACTGATCACATTTTTTAGCCTTCGATAATCCCTTTTTAATATTTATGAGTTTAAAAATTATTTGCCCCTATTTCACAGTTTTTCAAATGGCAAAGACCGTTATCTGGCCCGCGTCAGCTTCTAACTGAATAGGATAAGTGACTTTCCCAGTGTCAGGCAGCAAGCAAATCGAGTTCATATTAGAAGGAAGCGTCCATCCAAAGGTGATTGCTGGTCCTGAGTTTCCTATTCCTGAAGTTCTTGGAATGCACAGGCCAATTTATCTCCACGTATTTTGTCAATCTTGCAACTTTTAAGTGAGATGAAAATCAGTTGGATTGTCCTTTACAGGAACTTTACTTTCCATTGTATTTGAGGCTGTCTACAGTGTAGACCGTGAGCCAAAATCTCCTCCTTGGAATCTTCCAGAAACTGAGCTGAATCCTTGGAATCTTACAGAAGCTGGGAGAAGTTCAGAAAACCCCCCTCCGGGCATTACAGCTAATGAGCCCCAGTGCTAGGTCTAGAGTCCACTTCTAACTCTGACCATGCCCTCTGCTCTTCTGAGAAAAGCTATAGTACAAATACAAATAATAATATAATGATAATAATAATAATGAGGGCCCCTAACTATGTGTGCCAGGCACTGTTCTAAGCTCTTCCTATGTACCAACTCATTAACCAGCCCCTCCCCCCCAAACCACACACGCGCGCCGCACACACATACACACACACTTTTGGACTAGTCCTTCACTAAAATAGCCCAGTGAGAAACAGTACTTTTTTTTTTTTCCCCCTCTCAGTTGGTGACATTGCAACCCGAAATCACAACTCCGTTTTAGGTTCCTGGTGGTGCCTGCTTCCTCTTCTAGTTTGTTTAGTCACCGAATTCGATTCCTGTTGGCCGGCTACGCGCCTACAAACAGGCTTAGCGCTCTATTGAAATGCGTGAGGCTCCTTAACTCTAGTATAAACAGGTAAGGCGAAGGGGTGGGGCACGGATTGCGGGTTTCCCGCGGACCGGGTTGGGGTGGGGGGTTAGAGCCAAGTCCCCAGAGATCGGGCAGGGGTAAGGGAGGGCTTGGCCGCTGCCTTTTTTTTTTTTTTTTTTTTTTTAAAGGCAGTGTTTTTTGTTCCCTTTCTAGAAACCAGCTGTAACTTTAGGTCAGGGCGCATTAAAATGAGCCACTTCTGAACGAGCGGCGTCCAGGCCCCAGGCCCTGCTGCGAAGGCCCCGGCAAAGGTCAGGGTTTCGGCCGCGTGACGTTCCTCCCTGCGGCCGTCCGAGCGCTGCTGTGCCTCAGGTAAGGACACTCTGGGAGGTACCCCCCTTCCTTAGGGCCCGCCGCGGGGCGGGCTGGGAGACCACCTGGTTTCGCGGCTCGGGTACCGCGGCGGGGAGGAGGGGGGGGGGTTGGTCCTGATCGGCTCGTGATTCAACGGCAGGTTCCTTATTCCTCAAACATGGTTCTGCTTCGTGTCTCTGAACAGCCCCAAGGGGGGCAGACGTCTGAGGACACATGTCCTCAGGTGGGGCAGGTGCCACTTCTGGGGCCGTTTCTGGAAGTCAGAAGTGGATGTGACTTTTGGAGCCGGCGGAGGGAAGCCTGGCTGGTGAAGTCCCCAGATCTCTCCCATCCGGGCACATTTTTTTTTTTTTTTCTTCCCTTTCTTAACCTTCAGCAAAGGTATCTGAGCTCCTAAAACAACAGGAATGTTGCACTGGCCTTTCGCCAGCGGAGGCTCAGCGAGCAGGATAAAATTTCAGTGCAGATTTACGGGAAGTTGCCGGTGTTGGGAGTAAAAATCTGGTTTGGTGAGTTTAAGGGAAGGGAGTAGACGAGAGACAACCTTGCTACTGTGAGGCGAATGGCCTCGGCCGGGGGAGGGCGGCGGGAGGAGGGCGGAGGGGAACAGGGAAGAGCCCGGAGACCAGACGCCGAGCGCTCCCGGTGCGCAGCGCCCGACGCAGCCGGGCTCCCGGGGCCGCTCGCCTCCCCCCGGGGCTGCGGACCCCGCGCCGCTCGGCCCCTGGGATCGCCGCGCTTGCGGGCTCTCGGCTCCCGCCAGGAATTTAGCCCCCGAGAGCTGCCTGGTGGTTATCGCTCCTGCTTCCCGCTTTGGAATGTGCGGTTTGGGACTCTGAGAAGCCGGGGCTGGGCGAGTTGTCCTCGTTGAGAGCTGCTCTCCGCAGGTCTCCAGGGTTAAGACTTTCTGACAAACTGGAATTCCCAGAGCCTGGGAGTTAAGCCTAAAACGATCTGTTGCTTTAAGCGGCGCAGTGGGGAGTAGCTGGACACTCCTTATTTTGGTTTTACATTAAAAAGAGGGAGGCCGAGAAGATGTGGTAGGTTACTTCCTAGCTGTGTAAATTGCTACCGGGCGGTGAATGGTGTTAATTTCTCAAGTGGGCGACTGCGAGTACGTAACAAAGGTAAGGCGGTTTTTGGCGCTCCTCCTAACTGCCTTCCCTTAATCTTACATCTGGGTCGCAGTTTTGAATTTTTTTTTTTTCTTTTTCTCTCTTTAGCCCTGATCTCCCTCATTGTAACGCTCTCCTTGCAACTCTGGTATGTTTAGTGGGGAAGAGGTGGTTTATGAAAAGATTTTTAAAAGCGTCAGCTTCTGGAAAAGCAGAAAATCCTATACAGTCAGCCCGGTCGTGTTCCTCTGCTGATGAAACCTTTTCCATACCAGAAACAGATTTTTTTTTTCCCCACCCTTGAAAACACATGACTGGGCCATCCAGAGGCACAGGTGACTTTTAGAAGCAGATTATTAAAGTGAGGTTGAGGAAACATTCCGGACCGGCATCTATCTCATTTAAGTGTTAAGGTGCGGGGAATGAGGAGGGATCTGTCGCTGGGGTAATTTACTTCCAAAGGTAACCCTGAGCGGAGGAGGGTTAGTTGTTTAAAATTACAGATTAAATCTGCCTGAGTGTGTAAGGCTGATGAATTATGACAGCTGATAAATCACCAGTCACCGGGTATTGAAGAAATCAGTTAAAATAAGTGACATGGAATGTTTTTCAAATAAATGATTCACTTTTTAATTAGGTAAAAGTTCATCTACTCTTGGATACTGTCCCAAGACATTTGGGGATGTAGCTTCTTTCTTGAGGCTTATTAGAGTGATAGAAAGATAGTGTCCTCAAGGTACTTATAGGCCATCCTGGTTTTTATGAAAAATCAAACAACTTTTTTTTCTAGTGGCCTCTGAAGGAGTCACTTTTTTGTCTTTAGCAAGAATGCAGATTAGAAATGTGTTCTTTATTTCTCTGACTTATTTCATTTAGCAAAAAAAAAAAAAAAAAAAATGTGTTCTTTAAAAGTTTTAATGCTGGAGTCACACACATTTTTCAGGGGAGAGAAAGCAAAGGGTTGACAAGCCAAATGTGAAGTTTTAAGCACAGCTGCACGTAGACCAAGAGCATTTGAGAACTGCAGGTGCCCATTCGATTCTAACAGGTGAAAGGTTCTCAGTGGCCATGAGAGGCAAGAGAGATACGACTTTGTGGGAGTTTGTGTTGCTATTAATTTAAATAAACAACGATCTTGGTCAGATTGGTGGTCTGAAATCTTGGAGGGAAACAAAACCAACTCAGACTGAAAGGGAAACAGGAGGAGGAAGAGAAAGAAATGGTTTTTGTATCCTTTCTTGTCCACCTTGCCCTTCATTCATCCTGTTTTGATATGGATACCGTTGGCCTCTTCGTCTTAATGACTGCATGCGGGAGAATGAGGAATCCGAAATTTCACAAAAGCCTAGCTTCATTATTTACCTTCAAGATTTGTGAAATGAGGAAATAAGCAGAGGCCAGCAAAGCGGCTACCCTCACTGTTATGCTTCCATACCTGACTAGGCTCTTTGTAAATTCATGTGTCTGAGAGTTTTTTGAGCATACGTGGAAAATGAATCAAATTTGGAAGATACTTTAGCTTCCTCTTGGTTTGGGAGTTTTCTGAAGCTTGTAGGATTGAAAATCTGGCATCATCATTATACTCCCGTCCCTATTGTTTAAATAGTCAACATATTTGTTTTTGATTCCTTACTGTGCTGCTCTGGGCTAAATTTTGAAAGGATTATGACCTAAACAGTTGGTGACATTGAAGATAGACTCAAGATGGAAAGCAAGGAAACTGCATCTGAACCCATGTCCTATAGACTTGCTCTAACTCATGTTTAAGACTACTCACTTTTTTTTTCCCCCTTACCTGATAAGAACATTCAGGTTAGACTGCTCGCTTTTGTTTATTAATAATGGAACCTGTTCTAGGTAATGTAAACATAGATTAGAAGGTTAAAGTAGATGAAATTATTATTATTTTTACAAAATGCGTTTGCTTTCCAAATTCTGCTCTTGATCTGAAGATTAAGATCAAGACTCTCGAATGATTGAGTTTTGACTGCTCTAGGAAAGTATTTGCCTATTTCAGATAAGGATTCCACCCTCACATTTCCAGGCCCTTCTGGTTTTTCGGGAACAGACAGAGAAATAGATACAGGGGTGCTGGTAGGACGAGAGGGGTCCCAAAATTGGACACGATGTTCAAGTGAAACTGATTAGGTTTTCCCAGAGGACGCATAATCCTGGGGGGGGGGAACTTACTCTGAAGAGGACTTAAGTCTGGGATTCATAAGATTTAGAAAAAGGATGTGTTTTGCCTGCATCTAGAATTCAGGTGCCGAACATTGACGTTACAGGGAAGACACGCACGCAGCTAAAAAAGTGGTTGTCAGAGTGGTTCCAAGTTAAAGGTTATTGGAACGTTTCAACCGCTGGCCTGATGAAGAGATATGTTTTTCCTCTTGGGAGCAGTTTCTGTGTCTTATGATGGTGCCGATTTTCTGGTTTTGTGTCGTAAGAGGTACGTGTTAGTCAAACAACCACCTGCTTGGAGTAATTGCTTCAAAGAAGACTGGAAAAAAGACTTTCAAGAAGGGCAGTGCAGGAATGACTTGGGTTATGAGGTAGGAGGCTCTTTACTTCTTCTGCAAAGAACTGTCGCGAGCATGACAATAAGTAATTGTTCAGTAGCCTCCTGAGGTTGTCGGAAACATCTCAGGCTAGAGGGATTTAGGGGGAAAATGGCGCCCTGCCACTTTTTGTGTGTGGTCTGAAACGTCCTGTCAGGAAGACTTTCCTGAGGTGGTCTACGATGGATTTCTGATGGTTTCTGCTTCTCTCATAGCTGCTTCCCTTTCATTTCTGTCAGCATCTATATGGGGGAGAGGAGACAGAGGGACAAATAAGAGTCTCTCCCCTAGCACCCGATGTACCCCTTCTTTTTAGGAACTTTTATATTTTGTCCTGAAAAGGGGTGAGGGAGGAATTTTCTGGCAAAAGTAGTGGGGAGAGGGAGTCTGGAGGCATATGTGGCCGAGAGACAGGTGAGTTCCAAATACTGTTAGTAACGTGGAATGTCCTGAAAAGCTCTGGGGAGATTTTTTTTTTTTTTTTGACAGACATCACAAGTAGGCAGAGAGGCAGGCAGAGAGAGAGGAAGGGAAGCAGGCTCCCCGCTGAGCAGGGATCCCATGTGGGGCTCGATCCCATGACCCTGAGATCATGACCTGAGCTGAAGGCAGAGGCTTTAACCCACTGAGCCACCCAGGCGCCCTCTGGGGAGATTTATTATTGCCCTCTGACTGTTGAAGTGACAACTGTAGGATTTAGGGGCTCACCCCCCCTTTTGTAATTCAGATGCTCCTTCTACACTGTAATAGATGGCTAATTCAGAAGGGTTCGAGATATCATCCCTTGGTAGGACCCTCAGGAAACAGATTACAAAAGGCAGACTCTCAACCCTGTTAACTGCCTTCCACTCTGCCTTTTCTCTGCTTTCTGCCCTGGTTTAAGGACACCTAAAAAAAAAATCATAGCTCAGTTTATGTAGCTTCTGTGTATGATACGAGCATTCTGTTTTGTTGTTGTGACCCGTTGGTGTCATTGTGGGAACCCCATTTGTGCAGAAATGATTGGTAGGTGTGTTTAGACGTATGCAGTTTATACGTTTGTAAAATACGAAGCATCAGGAAGCCGATACTCCGCGAGAATTGAGTAACAGCAGCGTACGGTTGTTCTTGGGATAAACCCTATCCTGTTGTAGGAGTGGAGTCATTTTAGAAATCAGAAGTACAATCTCTACCTTTCTGAAGGCCATTTAAGAGAGATGACATCAGGAGAGGAGGACAAAGGGCTGGCGTAACCCTGAAAACCCTCTGTGATATGGGCAAAGTGTCAGTCCTTTTGTCTCAGCAGATGCCTGGGAGCGCCAAGTACATATTTGATTTATAAGTTATAGCCATTCACATTAATCAAGAAAACTTGAGTCATGCTGTTTGTCTTTGGGGATACTGTACTTTTGTGGTTCTTAGGAACATGATGGCCCAGTACCAGGAGCAAAGGTAGGTGCCCTGTGTGTACATGTCGAATGGAAGGGGAGTTGCTGGTAGTTCCAGCTTCCTCATTGTGCTTTGCTTTGGCTAAGGGTCAGTTTGCCTCCTGTTCCTCCACCAGCTGGGGAGAAAGAGAGCGTGATGATTGGGTAATCCACACACGGGCGAGCAAGGGTTAACTGTGTGTCCCAATGGGCAGTGGTTGGGGTACAGTGAATGTGGGGCATTGTACCCTGAAGCAGGAACAGGATGCCTCTCCACCTGACCAAGGAAATGCCAATCTGTAAAAATTAGAATAAAAATATTTACCTTTCAGAGCACTGAGAGCCAGCTTGATGATTTTTGTATAGCATTTGTATAGCATTTTGTATAGCATTTCATTTTTTCATTTTCATTTTGTATAGCATTTCATTTGCCAAAAGGAAAAAAAAAAGATATTCAGTAAAATGAGGATTTTTTTTTTTCAGGTGCTTTGAGATCAATTTGATTACAGTTCTGAAAATGTTTATTTGAGGCTTTCACACTTAGGTCAAATATTCATGTTTCTAAAAGTAAGGATCCATGCACGTGATAATACTAAGACTTTCGAAAAGATAGCTTAATTGATATTTCTTTCCGTTTGTTGTCATTTATTTTTAAAAATAATACCACCGTCTTTGGTACATACACCAAGCTCTTGCCAAGATTAGGTCCATCTTCTCAGTAGGCTTCCCAAGACAAAGTTGCCTTTGTGTGATTGTAACTGGGAGGATTTGGTGGCATAGGAAACTCAATGGGGAGTGCAACTTATTATTAACAGAAAATTCAATGGCCTGATCTGTGCACGTGTGTGTGTGTGTGTGTGTGTGTGTGTTTACTCTCCCAGCTGATATCTATGATATATTTCTCCATGCAGATGATCTCACCATTGTAGACTTTCCCGGGGAGGAATGTGGTGGTTGGGAATTTTCCTTGGAGTTCAGTTAGATTAGAGAAGACAAAAGCTGCCACATGCTGATACAGAGGAGAGTTCATCTCTGTGAACTAATCTGTTCTCAAGGTGATCAGCAAAATTTGGGCACACGTGGAAAGAAAGAAAAGGTGGTTAGCCAGAGTGAAAACAACAGTTAGGGAGGAAAGGGATGACAGTGGCGCTAACTTCAAACTCCTTGGCAGAATGTCTAGGAGTATGGACTGCCTTGACTCACATCCTGGTTAGGAGCCAGGGGACTTTAGGCAGTTACCTAAAAAGCAAAACAAAAACAAAACTAGAAAAACTTTCTCTGTGACTCAATTTTCCCAGTTGTAAAATGCCCACCTTACAGGGCTATTGTAAGGAATAACATGATTTCTGTGTAAGCAGAGCTTGGTATGGCACTGGGCATGAAGTCAATATGGCGCTGGGTGTGAAGTCAGTATAATGTGGTGCATAGTGAATGTGTTAGGTGCGTGTACCATGTATTTGTGATGTATTTCTGCATTTGAATTCTTATCTCACCACCTTCCTTCACATAAGAGTTTTCTTTCTTGACCTCTTCTGCAGGTTGGAATCCAGGACTCCTTTCCTAACCTCAGTCTGTGGCTTTGACCAAGTGCCTGTTGCCTATTTTGCTAAGTTACTAAGTTTGCTAAGATGCTATTTTGTTAAGTTACATTTTGTTTTTGTATCTTAGTTGTGTGGGGAAAATGCTACTTAGAATCCCCAAGGTACACTTTTTTTCTCACTCTACGTAAACGAAAGATGTTGATTGGAAACCAAAGGAATAGTAACTGTTCTGTCTGTTGGTGAGAGACCAACAGGTGTCCTGCTGAAAGCTGAGTATAGATTCTCAGAAATGGTGGGGCGCCTGGCTTGCTCAGGGGATAGAGCATGTGACTCTCCATTTCAGGGTTGTAGATTCAAGCCCCACATTGGGTGTATAGGTTGCTTAAAAAAATAAAATCTCTAAAAAATTTTTTTCTCAGAAAGGGCTAATGCAAAATAGAAATACTCTGTGTAAGAAAAACCCTAAATACATCAGACTTAGTTACTATTCTGACTTTCATTGGTTTAGTATTAGCTAGTCATATAATCATAATGTATGATATGGGCCTTTCTTAGAACTGCTGCAGTAGGGCACCCGGGTGGTTCAGTTGGTTAAGCAACTGCCTTCAGCTCAGGTCATGATCCTGGAGTCCCCAGATCGAGTCCTACATTGGGCTCCACCTCCGCGGGGAGTCTGCTTCTTCCTCTGATCTTCTCCCCTCTCATGCTCTCTCTCACTGTCTCTCTCTTAAATAAATAAAATAGAAAAAAAAAATACCCCAAAAAACTGCTGCGGTGCCTTATCCGTATATTTCTCATGGCATTTTGTATCACTTCTGACTTTTGTACATTCACTGTTTTCCCTACCAAACACAGATTAGGTTCTTTGGAGAGAGGATTTGGGTCTGAATAATTTTTGTTCCTCAGTGTCTGTTGAGTGCCTAATAAATAAGAATTTCTTAGTCCAGAGACGCTTGGGTGGCTCAGTTGGTTAAGTACCTGCTTTGGGCTCAGGTCATGATCCCAGGGTTCTGGGATCGAGCCACACATTGGGCTCCCTGGTTAGCAGGGAGCCTGCTTCACCCACTCCCTCTGCCTCCTGCTCCCCCTGGTTGTGCTCTCGCTCTCTCTCCTCTCTCTGACAAATAAGTAAAATCTTAAAAAAAAAAAAAAAAAAAAAAAAAAGGAATTTCTTAGCCCAGATACATTGCCATCTAAAATAATGGCATATTTGCATTCCATGGTTATGTATCATACTTTTTTTATTTTCTTTAAATAAGCTCTACCCCCCAATGTGGGTCTTGAACTCAGGACCCTGACATCAAGAGTTCCATGCTCTGTGGACTGAGCCAGCTAGGCACCCTGATTATACATATTTATTTGCATGACTTCTTTTTCTCCCCACAAGCATTTTACCCCAGATTGTTAAATAGAGGGAATATGATGGAGCTAGAGTGAGCTCAGGTGGGGCTGAGCCCGAACAGAAGCCCATCCACAGTATCAGGTTCGCCTTACACAGTCCAGCCTCTGAAAGCACAGTGGGGTGGGGGAGGCCAAGGGTAAAGAGGGGTGAATTTTTATGATGTGCCCCTCGCATTGTTTAAAAGTTTATACCTCTTTTTTTCTGCTCTTTAATATCCTTCAAAAAGCTCAGACCTGTTACTAGGTAACTCTGAGAGGAAGGTGAAGAAGTGCAGTTTCTCAAAATTAGGAGGAATTTATTAGCTGATTTATTAGGAAAAAGTGCATTTTCCCCTAATTAGGGGAAGTGAACAGAGCGATCCAAGAGAGGAAATAATGTCAGGTGAACGCACAGACCCTGTGAGCCGCAGTGGTGTGGTTTTGTCTGTGGGCTGGAGCTGTCCTCTTGGCCAAGGAAGAGTGGTGAGAGAGGAGGACAGATGATCGAGAAGTGTTGAGAGAATTGCTTCTAGTGAAATCCTATTTGCAAAGGGGATCCAGTAACAAGTTAGCTCTTCCCACTTGGTACAAACAATAGTTTGGCTCAGGCGCCTTCTCTGCTCTTTGCCCTTCATTGTGGGTTCCAGGATCTACCTCAGGTTCTATGTAGATCTGCCAGTGAGTAAAACAGAACCTGCCAGCTAGGCTTTGTGCTGTGTCCTTGTAGTTGTTCTGCTGTCCGTAGAGATGGCATGCCCAGCGCTGAGCCCAAGCCTGGGAAGGCAGGGATCTCGGAATAGCCTGCCAGTCCCCTTCCCAGAGAGGAACTAGGAGGAGTCCCTCCCCAGCGGTATCTGTAGGAGGCACACAGACCCTGAAATTAGTGGTAACACCCATGTTCTCACATATCCTAGTATTTTGTCGCGAGCCTATCCTTTCTCCACTGACTAGATCCAGTCCATGAACTAAGTAGTCATTGGAACTGTAGAGTCTGCTTTTCTGTTCCCCTTGCTTGCACCTTTGCCCTCACCCCTACACTGTTCTTGACATGGTGTCTGGAAGGATTATTTTTTTTAGAAGGATGTTTAATTAATTTATTTGAGAGAGCGTGCGTGAGTGCAAGGGGGGTAGGCAGAGGGAGAGGGAGAGAGAGAATCTCAAGTAGACTCCGTGCTGAGTGCAGATCCCACCGCAGGACTTGAGCTCATGACCCTGAGATCATGACCAAAATCAAGAGTTGGCGCTTAACTGACTGAGCCACCCAGACACCCCTAGAAGGATTATTTTATTATTATTATTATTATTATTATTAGATTTTATTTATTTGAGAGAGAGAGATCATGAGCAGGTGGGGAAGGGGAGAAGGAGAAGCAGACTCCTGCTGAGCAGGGAGCCCGATGCGGCACTCAATCCCAGGACTCTGGGATCATGACCTGAGCCAAAGGCAGACGCTTAACCGATTGAGCCATCCAAGCACCCTAGAAAGATTATTTTAAAACAAGTCAGATCATGTAGATCATGTCAGTCCCCTGCTGAGATGCCCCCTCCAGCTCACTTGAAGCCAGTGAGGCTAAGTATTTCTAGTCCTATTACCTCTTTAACTTCACCTCCTATCACTCATTCCCTTACTCACTCTGCTTTAGTCACTGTCTCATGCCTCAGGCCCTTTGCACTGGCTGTTCCCTCTCTCTGAACTATTTTCCCCAAATACCTGCATGGCTCACTTTTTCATGTTTTTCAAGTCTTTGTTCTTCCTCCTTTTATCTAAAATAGTACTTCCTCCTTCTTGTTGGCACTCAAAACATCTATCTATCTCCATCCCCTTTGGTTCTTCTTAGCATGCTGTATGATGATACGGTTCATTTTCTCTTCCCAGTACAGTGTCTGCTTCATTTATCGATGTATTCCAAGTACCTTTGGGTGGAGTCTGCCACAAAGTAGGTAGTCAGTAAATATTTGTTAAATGAATGAATAAAACACTCAGGCTTTTGCATAGCACAAGTATGACTGAAAATGTAGTATAACTTGAGTGTTTTACTCAAAATACAGCCACAAACACATCTTTCTGAATAAGCATGATTTTCTCCCAGCAAGCTGCCATATTTTCTCTGGTTTCTTTATTTTCTGTGCCACCCAGAGCCTGTGATGGAGGCTGATGACTAAGGAAAGAGCAAGGCAGGGCCGAGAGTGGGGATGGCGTAATCATTTCAGCACGGTGCCATTTCCAAATCAAAGCCTCCTCTTTAGCAATCTTTTTGTGATTTCCATCTAATTCTTACAGCCCTGTTTTGAACCTGTCTTGTGAATTGCATGCCCTACAGATAATTATACTTGTCTAACTCCTGTTATTATACAGCTTATTACTTTTTTCTATTGTCATGTAATTATAATTAATGATTGTTCTAGAAGTAACTGTCAAGTGTTTTTTTGTGGGGTTTTTTTTGTGGGTTTGTTTGTTTTTTTTTTTAAATCATCTCGTTTGACCTTTGAGATTTTGCCAAATGTCTATTGCTGTTCCAGGACTCCGTCTTGATTTTTCTTGATTGCAGACCTTACTGAGCTGTTGTGTCTTGTCAGGGCACTCAAGGAGAGTGGTAATGTCATTGTCTGTGTCTTTAATATTTCCCCATCACTTCTGCACAGAACCTTGCTCTTGCCTCTTACTGAGTGGCATAACGACTCTCTGATCTGTTGTACTTGAGCTCTGGCCTCTTTGTGTCCCTTTGCATGGTTCACTTGGTTTGGTAAAACTGCACTTCGTGGTGCTTGGTGGCATAGCTGTCTGTGTGTCCACCTGCCTTTTTTTTTGGAGCTGTCATATGCCACTGGAAGGAGCTTCTCCAATGGCTGGTAGAATCCTGTGACTCCTAGGCTTGGAAACACTAGAACTGGTCAGGAAGGTGGATATATACTCCATCCTGCAGGGTTCTTTGCATTTAAAAAGAAAAAAAAAAAGGCAATAGTATGTAAATTCTGCTGGAGGTACACGAAGATCCTGGATTTAGTTACTTTTAAGTTTTGTTGATTGTGGCTTGCGGCCGAATTAGAATTATTTGGATCTTTTTCACTTCCAAGTTGACTTGGAAGTTATCATCACAATTTATAGTCACTGAGAAATTGGCTGAGGAATTAAAAAAACCAATAAGCATCTAATAATGGTAGTACTTTCTGCAGATCATTTTATTACTTACTACATGTACAGAATGGGACATGACAAACAAACAGCCCATAAATGTTAAATTAAACTTCTTTTAACAATGGACTAGGTAGACCATGCTGGTGTTATTATTTATGAGTTAGAAAAATGTATCAAAATGAACTGTTTTTTTCAAAGTTTATTTATCCAAATAAACTAAACTGGTTTAAACCAGACATCGAAAGACCAATTTTTCTTAGGTAGACACAGACTCAGCTGTTACTTATGGAGTAGCTGCTGTGTGCCGGACACTGGGTCCCAGGCCTGCAGGGGAGGATAGAAGTTCTCTGCCTCCTGGGGCTTCCTTTGGGGTGGAGATGGGATTCGGTACTCTGAAGGAACTACCCAGAACTAGATGATAGTAGGTGGGACTCTCTGACCTGGGTGGTCCAAGAAGGCTCCTCCAGGGAAGTGGGTGCTGAAGGGATCTGATGGATAGGAGGATCGTTGGATGGATTTATGAAGATCCTGAGGCTGGAAAAAGCTTGGCATGTTGGAGGTCATAAAGAAGGCCACTGTGGCTGGAGTGCTGGAGGGAAGGGCAGAGCGGTGTGAGGTAGGGGTTTGGGGTTACTGAGACCTGGAGTAGGTAGGCTTTTCAAGACCATGGGGAAGAGTTTGCATTTTGTTCCTTTTGAGCCCAGTGAAAAGCCATGAAAGGGGATTTGCTAGTGAAAAGATAAGTGACTGCTGGGTGAAGATGGGATTGGAGGGAGGTTGTCCCAGCAGACAGGCAAGAAAGGCTGGTGGTAGAGGTGATTGGGTAACCCCAATTAACACGTTGACTGTGTGCGATTCTTCTGTGCTCCTCCTCCTTGTTTACAGTGTCTGCTCAGCAATGGTGGGAGTCTCACCAGCTGGTGGAAGCAGCAAGATTTGGCGATGGCCTGGATGTAGGGGTGAGGGAAGGAATGCGGATTCTGGCTCGAGTTACTGGGTGCCAGGGCCGGGGGCGGGGTGGGGAGACTGAAGGTTTGAGGGGGGCAGAGGGACTCAAGCGCTCTGGTTTGGGCAGGTTTACTGAGATGCCTGTGAACCTTCCCAGGGCGACGTTCAGTTTCCCTTCGTATCCAGCGCCATCCATGAAACAGGAGGCATCTCTTCTGGGCAGCTGTTTTGTATTTTAGTTTTTCTCTTTCTCACTGTGGCCCGATTTGCAAATACAGGTTAGGTGTGTGACCTCCATTTATATATCCCAAATGACAAAATAGCATTCTAGCACCAATATCTACCATGAAAGGAATACCTGATGGTGAGGATGGTGGGTTAACATTAAAAAAAAATCTTGGGGCTCCTGGTTCAGTGGGTAGAGCAGGCGACTCTTAATGTTGGGATTGTGAGTCGAGCCCCATATTGGGTGTAGAGATTACTTTAAAAGCTTTAAAAAATTTTTTAAAAAATCTTAAGTATAGTTTCAGCCATTAAAGATCTCTTCTAATTCAAATTAATCCTATATATATATATATTTAAAATTTTAATATTGAGTGCTTGACATTTGTATTATATACATTAACATGTTAATGTATGATATATATGCCAAGATAATTAAATATATATTTATACATAATATATATTATATTATTCTAATTATAAGTATATAATATATATTATGTATAAATATAATATACATGCCAAGATAATTAAATCTATATTTAATGGGACGCCTGGGTGGCTCAGTTGGTTAAGCAGCTGCCTTCGGCTCAGGTCATGATCCCAGCGTCCTGGGATCGAGTCCCACATTGGGCTCCTTGCTTGGCAGGGAGCCTGCCTCTCCCTCTGCCTCTGCCTGCCACTCTGTCTGCCTGTGCTCGCTCTCTCTCGCTCTCTCTCTATGACAAATAAATAAATAAAATCTTAAAAAAATAAATATATATTTAATATAGGAAACAAATTTAATTCACCAATGTGAATTAAATATGTACCAATCATTAAAAATTATTTAATATTGAAAACTAAGTGTAAATCATGCATGAACAAAGATTCATCCCATATTACAAAAGATAAAAATATAGGTTGGAGCTGGATTTCAATGTGAGTTACAGCCATTAGGGGCATGCAGATTCATGCTGTAAATGTTGACCCTATAAATGTTGACCCTTTTTAAAAAAATGGATCCATTTAGAAATGCACATATATTTCTTGTCTCTTCCTTACCTAACATTACAAAGGGTCCTCTGCACTTCTGCATATTATGTAAGTGGAAACTGAAAGCCAGTAGAGGCACACTTTAAACTACATTGTGAAAGGCTGATTCTCTAGCAAACCCATTTTTTGGACTTGTAGAGCAAGCACTAGGGGTGTGATTATAAATAAGGCATATGGCTTTTGGAGCTTGGAGGAATGGGAAGCTTTATCTGTTTTAGTACCATCATTGCTGGTCCTTCTCCCCCACCAGTGGTTTTTCTTAAAAAAAAAAAAAAAAAAAAAAAAAAGATGAAAAAAGACAGCATATACCTTTAAATCTGTAGAAATAAAATGCTATGAAAAACCACAGAAAAACATAAGTCCAAAAAAGCAATGTTCTAAAAAGTCCTCAATTATTAGGGGTGGGTGGGTGGAGGTAGTAGAAGGGGTTACCAGGGATGGTGGATGGTGTTTTGTAATCATGGCTCTAGAAACCATCAACGGCTGTAGCCTTGCATTCTGGTGTGTCAACACCCATGGAGCCCATGAGGCATGATCAAATTTATTATTGCTTAATGGGCCAAGTGGTGTGGTTTGGGTTTATACACAAGAAGGGTCACTTTCCAAAAGGGTATGTAGTGTGATTTGTTTAAATTCTGTTTTTAATAAGACAGGCTTTGGTGAGCTGCTGTGATGTGTATTCTCTGTAATCACATAGAGAAAGAAGGAGGCGAGGCTTGTGCTGGGTAATTGCTGAACAGCTATCTGTAACTAAATATTTGAAGTTGAAATTTACAAACAGAAAGTAATAGTGGCTAATAATGATGGCTGACATTGAAAGAGCACTTACTGTATGCCAGGCATGGCCTTAATCAATCAACAGAACTACCCCTAAGAAGAAAGTCCTACTGTTATCCTCATTGGGCAGATGTGGAAATGAGGCACTATGGGGTCAAGCAACTTGCCCAGAGTAAAGAGTTGCCAGGATTCAGACTGTTGCAAAGCTGCCTACATGAGGTCAGGTTTGGGAAAACCCACCACCAGGACCCAGTCTTCTTACCAAGATCTGCTAAGCAGTTAAGTGACCTTGGACATGGCACTTCACCTTACTGGCTTTCAGTTTCTTTGCCTTTAAAATTAGATAGAAAGGAGGGAAGATTCAGGATTAGTCATGTTTTGCACAACCCCAGATTTCTCTATGTCCTCTCACTTACATGGTTCAGATCTACAAAATGTGTCTAAAGGGAGGATCAAGGTGGTAGGGGTAAATGGGTTGGAGGGAGGGAGTTGAGTTAGAAGGGCAGTCACTCTGGCGTTGAATCACAGGAGGAAAACTGCTAGGTTAGGTGGCTTGTTCGCATCTTGCATACTTCTTACAGACTTGATTCTTGATTCCTAAATCCCATTTGGGATAGAGAATATTGCTGGCATATAGCATAGTTCGAGACCAGTGCTTCTCTGCTGGGGAGGATTGTCCTCCAGGAGACTTTCGGCAATGTCTGCAGACATAATTGGTTGCCACCATTGGGGAGGGGTGGGTTGCTACTGGCACTTACAGACAAAGACCAGGGGTGCTGCTAAACAATTTGCAATGAACAGGATGGCTCCTCACAACACACAGTTATTGGTCCCCAGATGTCAATAATGCCAAGGATGGGAAATGCGAATCTAGAGGAGTCTCACCACAACCATACGTACAACTTGAACAGACTGTTTTTTCCTTTACTATTTGTTTTTGTTTTTTTGAGCAAGTTAGAGAGAGGGGGAGAGAGAGAGAGATAGAGCACCTGCAAAGAGGGTGGGGGGGAGGGGCAAAGGGCGACGGAGAGAGTATTATGCAGGCTCCATGCCCAGTGGGGCTCGATCTCAAGATCCTGAGATGATCTGAGTGGAAATTAAGAGTTGGCTGCCTAAGGGACTAAGCCACCCAGGTGCCCCTATTTCTTCCTTTAGGTCTTAACACCTCTCTTCTTTCTGAAGGTTCAGGGTCAGAGAAGGGATTTGGGGGAGAAGGTTAGGACAAAGTTGAACTAAATTCTCTTCTTAGGATGCAAGCATTTGTGCCAGCACCCCAATTAGCAGTTTGGAAAAATCCCCAGTTAACGATTTAGTTTTCTCTTTGCCATGGGTTCAGTGATTAATGTTCGTCACTGCACTCCCTTCCCAGGTTCTGAGAATTTTTCCTTAGGTCCTACTAATGTCACTCAAATACATACCTTTGTTGGGCTCTTATTTATTTTTATTTTAAAAATTTTTAGAGGTGTCTTGGCATTTATAAATTTCTAACAGAGCCAGGCTTTGAGAAAGTTTGTTGGAATCTCTCCAGATCTAAAGATGCCTTCAGTTGAAAGCTGTAGGTTAAGTAGAATGAAAGTGTCCTTTTTTTTTTTTTAAAGATTTTATTTATTTATTTGACAGACAGGGATCACAAGTAGGCAGAGAGGCAGGCAGAGAGAGAGGAAGGGAAGCAGGCCCCCTGCTGAGCAGAGAGCCCGATGTGGGGCTCGATTCGATCCCAGGACCCTGGAATCATGACCTGAGCCGGAGGCAGAGGCTTTAACTTACTGAGCCACCCAGGCACCCTGAAAGTGTCCTATGTTTTATCGGGGCTGGATCTTTAATTCATTTAAAAGGGAAAATCCTTAGACAATCCTTTAAACTCCAGAGAGAGAGAAGATCTCTATTAACTAAATACGTGCCAGCATAGAGGCACACTGTCAACAGCCTTGGAAAGATAACAGACATTAAAAGATGGCTAGAAATGAACTCTGTGCACTAGGCTGACATTTTCCTGTGAAGAAACATTTTTGTCGATAGATGATGCGTAGATTTGGGGAAGAAAGATAAATGCGTTTAGATCTGCAGTTGTTCCTAACCGAGGGAAGCTTTGTTCACCTTGTTACCATAAGAAATTAATTACAGTCGTGGAACAGTCTCTGTGTAATGCCAGGTCCGGTCATGTAGGGTAATTCTTAGAATTTCCAGTTACAGTTCTTTGAACGCCAGTTAGATACAAAACCCTAGATGCTGTTATCTCTACACCCCCAGACATGATGGGTCCACGATGAGGGAATTCATTCAAATTCGGGGGAACGTCTCTCCATTTCCCTGTCTTCTATCTTTAGGAAGAGCTGGTTCTACAATTGACTGCCCTCCAAATTTAACTTTCAGGCTTCTAGATGTAGCTAATTTAACCGCACCTTGGCCCTCTAGTCCCTTCATGTCTTTGACATTTGAGTTCTTCTTTTTTTTTTCCATTAAGTAGGCTCCACACCCAGTGTGGGGATTGAACTCACGACCCTGAGATCGAGAGTCACATGCTCTACTGACTGAGCCAGCCAGGCACCCCTTGAGTTCTATTTTATCTCCGTCTTCATCTTTCTGTTTTTAAGAGACATAGGTCTTAACATGGAAAGCTAACACCCAGTGCTGGATTATTTTAGTTATTTTATTATTTAGTTATTTATTATTTTAGTATTTTACATATACACATATATATGTATATTATACACACACACATAAACATATATACATGATACACACACATTATATACATATATACACATTATATATACATAAATATACACATGTATGTATAGCATATATGTATGTAATATATGTATATATAAAATTCATGATATCTTTATACTGGACAATTTAAGATGCTCTGTGGCTTCTCCCGAGTCTAGAATAATGCTTTTAAGTTTGCTTACAAAACTAGTCTTGAAAATTCAATGTGTTTTGTTGGCCATTTTGGTAATAATGACTCTAGCCATTTATTCACTAGGTGTATGTAGGTTTTATACTAGGCATTGCAAAATGGGTAAGAAGTACTCTGGGTTCTTTTTTTTTTTTAAGATTTTATTTATTTTTCTGACAGACAGAGATCGCAGGTGGGCAGAGAGGCAGGCAGAGAGAGAGAGAGGGAAGCAGGTTCCCTGCTGAGCAGAGAGCCCAATGCGGGGCTCGATCCCAGGACCCTGAGATCATAACATGAGCCAAAGGCAGAGGCTTTAACCCACTGAGCCACCCAGGCACCCCAGTACTCTGGATTCTTAAGGAGCTCATAGACAAGGTGAAACATATAAATCAACAAAAAAGTTCTTTTGTTCTTTCTAGAATAGAGAGGTATTTACTTTTCCATTGATCTGCTGAAAACTATTTTGTGCCTACATTTATCTTCTAGAAATAAGAAAAGATCTGTGTTCAGGGAGCTTGTGGTCAGGTACAGACAGATGGACATATTAAAAATGAAATATTCTAGATACTACTGGAGTCAGTAGGATCAGTTTTACCTCAAGAGGTAAAGGGAAAGAAGGAGATGTTTAGGGAACTCCTATAGAAATAAGGCCTTTAATATATTTAACATTTACATAGCCTGTCTTAAGTGCCTGGTCCTATTCTAAGCACTTTACAGAGACTAATTCATTTAATCTGCATAAAAACACTATGAGGTACATACATTTATTATCCCCATTTCACAGACCAGAACACCGAAGTACACAGAAGTTTCATGACTTGCCTAGGTTACCTAGCTTAGTAAGGACAGAGCCAGACTTTGAAACCTGGCAGTTTGGCTTCAGAATTAGAGGTGATTCTTGAATGAGTCTTGATAGAAGACTCTGAGATATGGAAACAGGTAGGTAGTTGTCGTCGGGGGTGGGGGGGATCCCTGAGCCCAGAGAGATGAAGCAGAGTGGGAAGAAAGAAGATCACAAGGACTTAGTCTCATGGGCAAAGCATCTGCTTTACTTTGTAGAAAGGCGGGGGTTGGGAGGAAACTAAAAGAGGAAGAGAGGAAGAAAAATGACCTGAGTTCATTCTTCTTAAATTTTGTGTATTTTTTCTTTTAGTTCTTTTGAAATTGTGTTTGCCTTTTTTCACACATTGTCCTACACCAGCCCACAGTTCTATATATGACAGTCCCTCACTTGAGGTCCCTTAACCCTTATCTTACACCATCCCTGTGATCCTCATGGTCCCCAATTTCCAGAGGTGGCCCCAGCACTCCTTGAAGAAATGTGCTGAGTTTAAACGTGCAGTTTAATCAGGCCTTGTGAATTGACATTCTCCTTGCTGTTTCACACCTGCCTCCCCCAACAAAGTGGATATAAAAAGGAAAGGATGAAAGTGTACCCAAACACTGCAGATAGCTCGTGTCCTCTTGTTTTTCCAAATCAGGGATGACCGCAGGGTTGGCAGACTCACTCTAAGGAATGTGTATACACGACACTCGCCTTTACTTGATGGTGTCCTGTTCATGGGATTTCTGCTATGTGTTTACTGCTACGTATGTTTACTCCACAACATGTGTGTGCCCAGAGTGTGGCTCCTGAGCCGGGGTCTCCCATTGTACCCATCTTGCTAACAATGGCTTTGGCGGGTCAGTGATTAGCAGAGTCTCCGAGACGGTTACCGCACCAACAATCTCCAAATTCAGGATTTGCATGTTTGCCCAGGACAAACAAGCCTGGTTGACAGGAGAGAAAACGAAATCCAAGTCTAAACTTGTTTCAGTCTCAATAGCAAAAGAAAGAGCTTTCTATACTGTTTGGTACACAGTCGAAATACTCCCCAGGGTTGGGCCCCTGCGCAGGGGCATGTGCGATCTTTTGCTACTGGGCTGGAACTTCAGAGCCTGCACGCTCGAGGAAATAAATTACTCTCCAGACCCGCTCTTCCCTCAAAGTGGTAATATCCCGCTTGTTATGTGGACAGGCATTTACTGGAGCGGCTACGAGGGACTGGTCATTCTGCTCAGCCCTGGGATGCTGTGTCCGAGCAGGACCCTCTTCCTTCCCTTAAACTGCTCGCAGTTCTGCAGGAATAACTCACCTGTGCCAGCTCACTGCCCTGTAACAAGGCATGTGACCTGTGCAGGGAGCCTGGAGCAAGGGGCACTCAGAGAGGAGAGATGGTCTTTTAGCTGGATTTGTTGTTGTCTGGAGATAACTCGCCTACCATGAATTCCTCCATTTTGAAGTGTAAAATTCAGTGGTTTTTCTTTTTCTTCTTCTTCTTCTTTTTTTTTTTTTTTAAACATATTGTGTCCATTTATTTGAGAGAGGGAGCACGAGCAGAGGGAGAAGCAGACTCCGCACTGAGCAGGGAGCCCGATGTGGGGCTCGATCCCAGGACCATGAGATCATGACCTGAGCTGAAGGCTTAATGACTGAGCCACCCAGGTGCCCCAGTGGTTTTTTGTATATTCCCAAAGTTGGGCCACTGTTACCACTGTCTAATGCCAGAACATTTTCCTTACCCCAAAAAGAAACTCCATGTCTACTTAAGCAGTCACTCCCCATTTCCCTCTCTTGTACCCCTTGGCAGCCACGAACCCACTTTCTGTCTCTGTAGATTTGCTTCTTCTGGACATTTCTTATAAAGAGACTCATACAATATGTGGCCTTTGTATCTGGCTCGTTTCACCTAGCACGTACGTTGTCAAGCCTCATCCGTGCTGTAGCACACGTCTGCTCGGCATTTCTGTTTATGGCTGCAAATATTTCACTGGATGGCTAGACCACATTTCATTTATATATTCACGAGTTGGTGGGCATTTGGTTTCAGCTGAATTTTGAATAAATAGGTTTTTCCGAGGCATAGAAGGGAGCGTGTATTTCTGGGGGGATAAAACCCATCATTTTAATGAACGCGTATGGATGTAGTATAGTCCTTGTTGAACGTCGGGCACGTTTTTAGCCCTTTGCAGGTACTAACTTTCTGAGTTCTTGTTATAACCCATTGAAGTGGCATATGACGAACAAAGACGCAGAACACTCTACCCAGGTTAAAGTCTGGTCACTGATCACTGGAGATCCAAATCCGGGCTGTTCACCGCTTACCCACCACCCAGCCGTGCCACAGAGGCCGAGTCATGGGGCCAGGCAAGCCCAGTCTGTGGAACTGTCTGGGTGGGGTTAAATGGCAGGGGTGTGGAGGAGAGCATTAATGTTAGACGAGGCCAGAGACTGGGTGTCCTCCACTCAAGATTTTATTTATTTATTTATTTATTTAGGAGGGAGGGATGGGGACAGAGGAGATGGAAGGAGATAAGCAGACCCTGCTGAGCAAAGAGCTCCCTTGTGGGGCTCAGTCTGACGACTCTGAGATCAGGACCTGAGTCAAAACCAAGAGTCGGACACTTAATGGTGGAGCCACCCAGGTGGCCCTCCTTCTCCATCTTTCTGTATTAGTTTTCTAATTCCAGCCATTTCCTACTATCTTTCCAGTTTTTCCCATACCCATGTTTCACCTGTATCATCATTTAATTAATGCATATTTTTTCTTTAAGTCCCCTCAATTTTGTTTTGCTTAAATACATTTATTGGTTATTATTATTATTTTTAAAGATTTTATTTATTTGAGAGTAAGAGAGCACGCAAGATAGAGGGCACAAGCCGGGGGGTATGGCAGAGGTTGGGGTAGAGGGAAAGAGACAGGCAGACTTCTTACTGAGCAGGGAGCCCAACACCATGCAGGACTCGATCCCAGGACCCCAGGATCATGACCTGAGCCTAAGGCAGACGCTTAACCGACTGAGCCACTCAGGCTCTCCTGAATACATTTATTTAAAGTGGAACTTTGCCTCACTACCTTAAAGGAAAACCCAGTACTTTTCTGATGTGTGTTTAAGCCAAACTGCTAAAATAAAATGCCTGTACTCATTAGCAGCCAAAGCCGCTTACACAGCAGCACGTGTGTCATATTTATTGAGATACTGGAGCTTGCAGGATGAGGTTCAAACATTGTACTGAGCCTTCAAAACTCCATTTCAGTCTATGAGGGCGCCTGGGTGGCTCAGTGGGTTAAGCCTCTGCCTTTGGCTCAGGCCATGGTCCCAGGGTCCTGGGATCGAGCCCCACATCGGGCTCTCTGCTCAGCGGGGAACCTGCATCCCCCTCTTTCTCTGCCTGCCTCTGCCTATTTGTGATCTCTGTCAAATAAAAAAAAGAAAAACAACAACAACTCCATTTCAGTCTATACTCAAGCTCTATATCTAGCATTGGTACCCTGTGTAGCTGTCACATCAAGCAGGCTTCCCTTCTGCCTGGACTCATCCTACTTTTTCATTATTATATGTTGTTCTTGGGGCACAGGGCTGGAGCAGTGGGTTAAGCAACTGCCTCTTGATTTTGGCTCAGGTCATGATCTCAGGGTTGTGAGATGGAGCCCCACACTGCCCTCCAGGGTCAGTGGGGAATCTGCTTGAGATTCTTATCCTTTTCCTCTTCTGCCCCCCAACATTGCGCTCTCTCTCAAATAAATCTTTTCTTTTTTAAAAGATTTTATTTATTTATTTGACAGACAAAGATTACAAGTAGGCAGAGAGGCTGGCAGAGAGAGAGGAGGAAGCAGGCTCCCCGCTGAGCAGAGAGCCCGATGTGGGGCTCGACCCCAGAACCCTGGGATCATGACCTGAGCCAAAGGCAGAGGCTTTAAACCACTGAGCCATCCAGGCTCCCCTCAAATAAATAAATCTTAAAATATATGTTGTTCCTTTGACGGTCCTTCTTGCTCTCTCCTCTGTTTTCTTTCTTCTTCCTTTCTTAAAACTAGCTCAAACAGTTTTTCTTCTCTAAATCGTTTCCAGTCCTATGCATTCCTCCAGAATTTGGCTCTGAGATGTCTTGTCTTATGCTTGTATTACTCGTTTAGTATGTCCCTAAGGTGGTACAGGGTGTCAAGGCTGGGAACATTGTTTGCTGAATGAATAAATGATTGCTTAGGGCCAATGAATAGAGACCTTGCATGAAATAACATTTCAAGTACAGCATTCCTAAATCATAGAATGTTTCAAAACAACCAACATTAGTACTCTTTAACGAAGCTAAATGGGGTTGGTTGTGTGTGGAAGTCAAATGAAGGAGCAAGATCCTGGAAGCAGGGAGAGAAATAGAGAATAAGCCCTGATTAAAATGCCTGGTGCCCAAAAGGGGATCCACTAAGTCTGAAAATATATATACAGTATGAACCAGGTATATCCCCAATAGAATTCTGTATGTGTGTTCACCAAAAGATAAGTTTAATAGTGTCCTTTGCATCATTAAAAATATTTCCAAACCAGATACAACCCAGATGTCCATCGATAGTAGAATGAATTAAAAAACAGTGGTCTCTTCATTCAATGGGATACTATATATAAATAGAACGAGAACCTATTACCGCATGTAAAAACATGCTTAAAACTCACCAACACAATGGAAAGAGAAACCAGACTCCAAAAGATGTAAGATCCCCTTTTGCATAAAGCCCCAAAACAGATGAACACATCTCTGATGTTGAAGGTCAGGATAGCATGTCAGCCTTGGGTAGATGGTGACGAGGAGGGGACACAAGGGCTACTTCTGGTGTGATGGTGACACATGTGTTCAGTTGGTGAAAATTCAGTTGAGTACTTTTTTTTTTTTAAAGATTTATTTATTTGACAGAGAAAGATCACAAGTAGGCAGAGAGGCAGGCAAAGAGAGAGAGAGGAGAGCAGGTTCCCTGCCGAGCAGAGAGCCCGATGTGGGGCTCGATCCCAGGACCCTGAGATCATGACCTGAGCCGAAGGCAGAGGCTTAACCCACTGAGCCACCCAGGCACCCCAAGAAGTACTCTTTTAACCTGTATGTTTCCTTTATATATGTTGTACTCCATATATATATGTTTCATTCCAGTGAAAGTCTATATTTTGAGAAATGGAAAGAAAATAAAGGTAATTAGCAAAAAAAAAAAAATTTTTTTTTTTTTAATTAAAAATCCTTCTTCCAGAAAGAAATAAACAGCAGCCTTGAAAACTAAGCAGAGAAGCTAGGGGCAAGTTGAAGATCCTGAAGAGCGTCTCTCAGTTTTCATCTGGCTCAGCTGTCTTGGGGTTTATTATTGCCATGTTTGGCTATGCAATTAACAATTGCATTTTGTTTTGCAACATTTGAATCATTTAGGGTCATTATTCCGTTTCATCTTTAGAACATCTTTATGAGGATTCATTATTATCCCCATTCTCCAGATGGGGAAACTGAGGCCCAGAGAGATTTCTTCATTTGCTCTTACGTACAGGGTTGGTAAGTGATTGAACTGAAGTGATTTCCTCTGTCTTGTCCGTGACCCTGGGCCACCTAGGTTGGAGGTTGTACTTGGACTTTGAGTCTCCAGGACCAGGGAGGAGTGGAAGGGGGCTGGCACTGATGGAGGGAAGGGTGGTGAACCATCTACATGATAAATCCACAATGGAAGTCTGTAATTAATTATGTCAAGCCAACAAACAAGCAAGCAGTGCCTTTTTGACATGTGGGTTAAATCCATCGTTCTCTTGCTGCTTTTCTGCTAAAATAATTAGGTGTCTTAAGTACACATGAAATGACCTCAAGTTAACAGAAAGTGAGTGCCATTGGCTTGATTGAGTTGTAATTCACAATGTTTCTGGCTGCTTTCATGTAGCTTTCAGCAAACACAAACTTCCCATGAGTGGCCATGGAACCATCTAGCATGTTTTTGGTTGGACAGGATCACAGGGGCTTTCTGGTTCAACATTCTGTCCAGTGCAGAAATACTTCTGCAGTGTTCATGACAATCGTGATCTGATAAATACGTGCATCCAGAATTTCCTAGGGGCTGGGCGCTCATTCCAGTTCTCTGAGCTTGGTGTTATTAATATCTCTATTAGATAGGTAAGCAAGTAGACTGAGAGAGGTTAAGCAACTTGCTATAAAACACATAGGTAATTAGAGCAAAACAGATCTAGACACAGTCTTCTTGATTCCAAACGTGGAGGGTTTTGTTGCTGTGTTACTTCACTGCTTCCAACTTGGCCTTGAATTCCTACAGGGGTCATTGCATCATCATCATATCCAAGAGACACTTCAGGCTGGGAATGGGGGAAAACCCTCCTGGGAATTTCTTTCATATATTTAGGTGGAATCTTCTTTCTCTTTCATCTTTGGGACCTAGTTTTACTGTCAAGGATAATACCAATTAAGAACCCCCCCTTCCCAGTGAAAGCCATATGTCCATAAATTAAAGGTGAGGGGTTGCATTAGTTCTCAAATGATGCAAGGAATCTGATGATCTCTTGCTGTACAAGACACTACCCCATATCTTAGTAAGTCAAATAACCACCAACAAATATCTATCATCTCTCATGATTGGGCATGATTTGGGCAGGGCTCAGCTGGAAAACTCTTTTGATATATATATACATCAACAGGGATCTGTTGTTAGTATTCAACTTGTGTCTAGTGTGGTCCTAGAATCCAAGCTGGCTTCACTCATGCCTCTTGGCAGGGACAGTCTTAAGCCTCTCTCTCAGGTCTCTCCTACAAGGTAGTTGGACATGGCAGCTCAGCACATCCAGGGTGAGTGTTCAAGAGAGGGTATCAAAGCTGCCAGTTTCTTCAGGCCTGAGCTTGGAAGCTGGAACCGTTGTCACTTTCAGGTAAGAGCAGGCACAGAGGCCACCCAAATTCAAGGGGAAGGACAAAAACCCCACCTCAGTGGGAGGAGTGCGTCAGTTTCACAGCCATTTTTAATCTGCCATTCTGAGGCTCAACTGAACTCAGTCCCCATTTTCCTGGTTGGAGGTAGTACTACCTATTTAGGTTTGAAAGTTCCCTTCCTGAAGTTAGTATTTTCTCTCTTTGGGGCATTTGAACTTTAGGGACCTCTTTTTTCTTTTCTTTTTTTAAGCTTGCTTATTGAGCAAAAGAGGGAGGAGAGAGAGAGAGAGAGGAAGAGAGAGAGAAAGAACAAGCTGGGGGGTAGGAACAGGGAGAACGAAAAACAGACTCCCCTCTGAGCAGGGAGCCAGACACGGGGCTTGATCCCAGTACCTACTGTGATCATGACCTGAGCCGAAAGCGGCCGCTCAACCGACTAAGCTACCCAGGCGCCCCAGGGACGACTTCTTCTAATAACTATTTAGTTATAGAGCACAGTCTTTATCAGTCCTGATTGTCTGCAGAACTTAATGATGGCGAGCCCATGAGTATTACAGCTCTGTAGGGACAGATCTTCCTTCAGGCGGTCCAAGAACTTTGTGACATAATTCATTTGCCGTTTAAACACACGTGAATAGAGGACAGAAGGATGCTGGAGACTGGGTATAAAAAGCATGTAGAAACCCAAATCAGAGTTTTTATAAATAGCTTAACTTATACTCTGATCCCATTCCATCATTTTCTGTTTTTCATTCCTTCAGAGAGAGCATTTGTGATGTTTTGATTCTCTAAAACAGCATTTTCAAGTTCTGTAATTTTGGTGCCTGGGTAGCACAGAGGGTTGAGCCTCTGCCTTTGGCACAGGTCATGATCTCAGGGTCCTGGGATCGAGCCCCGCATCGGGCTCTCTGCATAGCGGGGAGCCTGCTTCCTCCCTCTCTCTGCCTGCCTCTCTGCCTACTTGTGCTCTCTCTCTCTCTGTCAAATAAATAAATAAAATCTTAAAAAAAAAAAAGAAGTTCTGTAAATTTGGTCAATGAGACGTGTACTTTATTTCCGCTGGAAATCGAGGCGAAATTAAATGGTTATTCCTCTATCTATATTCAGAAAGAATTAATTGAAATTATTTCTAATCTTTTGATCCTTGTCACACCACTCTGCTATGCAGTAATACACTAAAGAATTTTCAGAAAGCAACTGTTAGGGGACCTAGCGTAACTCTCCACCTTAAAAATACACTGTTTTATAGAGTTATGCTAGTAGCTGATGTGCTCAGTTGATCAAAAGGTGCTGTCACAGAAAACAGAAAATACTTTATGCGGAAGTAAAACCAAGATACTTTGGGTAAGAGATGTGAGTTCATGGTTGCTGGGTGCCTCGTTCCTTACTGCTTGGGATCCTGCGGAAAATCTCATATGGGGGTTCCAAAGCTGAAATAATGGGTTTTTCCTGGACAAATGCTGCTTAATTTATTTTTTACGGACACAGTCATGACTGCAAAAATGAAATGAACTTGAGTACATACGTTCAATGAGTCTTTACTCTGTTGTATTGAAGTATTTCGGGCCTATTGAAAATTACAGGGAGCACTATGCCGAGCGCCCCAGTGTCCACAGTCCGACATGAGGAAGACACCTGAGACAGATACCTGAAGCCCCTTGTGAACTTGACCCCAACCCTCTTCCTCTCTTCACAGCAGCATAAATGTAGGATTACCATTTCCTGGCATGACTTCTCTTCTTCGCTATAAATGATATGTACACGTAAATAATACTGAGGCTTTTCCATTCCTGATGGTTGGGGAAGAAAGACCAAAAGAAGACAGTCTTTTGTGACACTTGAAAATTATGTGAAATTCAAATTTCCGTGTCCATAAATCAAGTTTTAGTGGCATACAGTGTAAGGATGTTTTGTCCACATCTGCTTTTGTGCAAAGGGGCAGGTTGAGTAGCTAGAACTGAAACTCCACGGCCTTCCACGCCCAAAATATTTACTGTTTGGCCCTTTACACACACACACACACACACACACACACACACCAAAAAAAGCTTGCTGACCCCTCGTCTACCATATTCACACACACACAGAATAAATAATCTGGCTAGGGAAAGATTGGTAGGTAGGTCTGTGTGCCTTGGCCAGGAGCAGTCTCAAATGGACAAAAAGCTTTTTTTTTTTTTTTTTTTTAATAACCTAGAAATTTTTTTCCTTTTCTCTTGTCTCAGGGACCAGCCATGATTAACCTTTCCCCTCTCATCTCCCATCCCTGAATGATTATGTCTTATTCCTCTGCTTTAAGATTTTCCCCTTGTGGGACGCCTGGGTGGCTTAGTCAGTTAAGCAGCTGCCTTCGGCTCAGGTCATAATCCCAGGGTCCTGGGATCGAGTCCCACATCTGGCTCCCAGCTCGGCGGGAAGCCTGCTTCTCCCTCTGCCTGCTCCTCTCCCTGCTTGTGCTCACTCACTCTTTGTCTCTCTCTGACAAGTAAGTAAAAAAAAATCTTAAAAAAAAACCACAAAACTTTTCCCCTTGCTCTCACTTTCCCCACCCTTGTGTGTACAAAACCGGCAAATTCCATTTGTCCTGTGATGGAATAGCTCCAAGGATAGTCACCTCTCCCCTCCTGCAAGTTCCCAGCTTAGCAGCACGCTTTGCCTGTGTCTCTCATTTGGCACGTTACGTTTCCTCGCACTTTTTCTTTGCCTTCTGTCTCTTGGATTTCTGGCTTATGTACACCAAGAGATCACGTCCGCACTGGCTGCAGGTAGATAGGCGAAAGTCAGCAAAGAGTGACTGAACAAATTCTCCTTTAAACATAAGCTATATAAAGAATATTTATGTTGAGAATATTCATGATGAGAATATTTGTTTCTTTTGCAGAAAGAGAAATGATAGTAATGATGCTTCTTCCTTGTTTCTTGAGTGATGGATCTTTCCCCTTCCCAAAACAGAATTATGCAGCTCATTGTCCCAACTGATTACTTCCTCTTCCAGTAATAGCTGAATAATGCTCGATAGTGTAGTGGTGAGTCTCTGGGCTTCGAAGTCTGACAGTCTGTCTGTTAGTTGAGAGACCTCAGAGTTCTCTCAGCAAAGGAGAGGGGAAGAGCCATCTGTGGTGAGTGTCAACAGAGATAGGATACAAAGAGTAATGATGTTTCAATCTCAAGGTGCTTTTGAGTGAGTGAGTGAAAGAAAAAATGAATGATAGAAAATGAAAAAGATACTGCAGGGTAAAAAATCAATCTAGATTGTCAGAAAGGCTATGGGAGAGGTACAGAAAAGGTATTGGAAGGGAAAAGGCAGGAGAGGGGATTTCCCTCTGGGGACAATCTGAAGGGGTTCTTGAAGGAGGTGGCAGGGAAGGACAAGGATTCGGATCAAAGGAATTTAGAGCAAGAATGTTTGAGGCCACTGGGACAGCATGAAGAAAGGCACTGAGACAGAGATACCAGATGAAAAACAGAGAACAGGAAATAGTTCGGTTTGCCCATGTATGAAGGAACATAAGGGAGAGAAGAGAATGGAGAGGGGTATTAAGGTCTGGCTAGGCAAGGCCTTGAATGCCAAGGAGAGGAGTTTAGTACCAAGGACAGTTGTTACATTCCTTCCAGTAATATGCATATGCGTGTAATGATGGCTTTTGCGTCTGAGCTCTGCCCTCAGCTCTAGAAGACTGCCATCCCACAAGGCCTTGACTTTTCCTATCTCAGTCCAATGTCACTCCTTGCAGATTTGCTATCTCAGTACAGAAAATGTGAAAGACACTGGAACATGTTGTTTTACAAAAACATCTCTGAAAGAACCAATCTGGGAACTGTTGTGCAATGGCCCCCATCTCTCCGTTATCACCCTCAAATCAGGAGAAATATCTCTGACTGTAGCAGAATATGCTGTCTCTTGTGTTCTCTGCCACAGTTCTGGCTGAGAAAAGAGGCCAGAATGGAAAGTTTCATATTTGAAGTGGGTGGACAGGGGCGGGGGAGGGGTAGAAAAAAATGATTTTCTAAAGTATTCCCTTGGATCAGTGGGATGTACATTTCTCAGGGTTTCAGGCACACCTGAAATGGCCTTTAATGGGTCTCCTTCCTGTAGTGAGGTATTATTTAAGGCTCCCATTTATGAAGATGGGTCATTGGATAAAAAGCTTATTTAATGCTTTGGTAATAAAGTGTGTCCCAAGTTGTTTTCATTGACGTTAAAATGAATAGGGAGGTTAGTAAACCAAACTCAAGTTCAGAATGCCATTTCAGTATTGACATGAAGAGGGGGCACCTGGGTGGCTCAGTTGGTTAAGCATCTGACTCTTGAATTCAGCTTAGGTCACGATCTCAGGGGGCTGTGATCAAGTCCTGCGTTGGGCTCTGTGCTCAGTGGGGAGTCTGCTTGAGGTTCTATCTCTCCTTCTGCCCCGTCCCTTGCTTGCACATGCCCACACACGAACATGCGTGCTCTTTCTCTGAAATAAATAAATAAACCTTAAAAAAAAATGTATTGACCTGAAGGGGCAGGGATTCTTTTGAGTGTGTGCAGCCCGAGTCCTGCATTAGAGTCACTATGGGTGGGAGCCTGGGGATCTGCATTTGGGCCACCATCAGAAATGAAAGATGATTTTTAAAAATTTGGTATAAAAGGGGCGCCTGGGTGGCTCAGTGGGTTAAGCCTCTGCCTTCGGCTCAGGTCATGGTCTCGGGGTCCTGGGATCGAGCCCCGCATTGGGCTCTCTGCTCAGCAGGGAGCCTGCTTCCCCCTTTCTCTCTGCCTGCCTCCCTGCCTACTTGTGATCTCTCTGTCTCGGTCAAATAAATAAATAAAATCTTAAAAATTTATTACAAAATAGACATGATGTAAAATTTACCATTTTAACTATCCCTCTCTGGGATATGTTTTCATTTTCCCAGACTGAAACTCATTAACTCATAACTCCCCATTCTCCTTCCTCTAGTGCCTGGTGACCACCATTTTACCTTCCGTGTCTGTGAATTTGGTTAGTGTAGATGCCTCATAAAAATGAAATTTATGGTATTTGTCTTCTTGTGACTGGCTTATTTCACTTTGCATAATGTCCTCAAGGTTCATTCATGTTGTAGCACATCTCAGAATTTCATTCCATTTTAGGACTGAATATTACTCTGTCATGGGTATACATTTTGTTTATCTCCTTATCAGGGGATGAACACTTGGCTTGAGGAACTCTCTGGCTATTGTGAATAATGCTGCTATGAATATTCATGGGCAAATATCTAGTGAGTCCCTGCTTTCAGTTTTTTGGGGGCATATACCTACGACTGGAATTGCTGGGTTATATTGTAATTCTGTGTTTAAGTTTTTGAGGAACCGCCATACTGTTTTCCCCATAGCAGCTGCACCATTTTACATTCCCACTCACAGTGCGCAGTCCAGTTTCACCACATCCTTGCCAACACTTGTTATTTCCTGTTAATTTTTTTTTAAATAATAGCCAGGCTTATGGGTGTGAAGTGATTTGATTGAGATGATTCTATTTTGTACCAAGTTTGGTAAGAAAATGTTAATTCACAGAGTTGTAAATACAAAATTACCTTACGAATGCCGCTGAACAGTCAGAAAAACACCTTGAAGGACACAATCCAGCTGTGCATTATCAAGTCGTTACTCAAAAGTAGGTGTGATCCGGGTGGTATAAGTCAGAAAAAAATCAGCTAACCATTGTGAAATGATGCCTCCCCTGTATTCCACACTGCTGCTAGGTTTTGCAGACTCCCTACAACTGAAATCTCAGTCCAGGGAAGAGCCAAGAAAAAGGAGACTTCCTAAACTATTTCCTTGGAATTAATTTCCTAAATGTAGGGATGTAGGGATTTAAATGTAGGGATACATTTATCCTGTCTATAGGGGGAAAAAGAGATGACGTATTTGAGGGGAAAACTGGACTTCTAAAGCAAAGGGCAAAGATTCTGCATTGGAAATCTGAGTGGGAAATGGTGAAAGCGAGGAGACATTATTAAGAACAAGTGTAGCACCGCTTGGTTTACGAACAGGCACTTTTCTTGAGTCGTAAAATTATTTTTGGAAGTGATTCTCTCTGGGATTATCGTAGTGAATCTCTCCTAGGCATCCAATATATGTATAAACTTAGAGAAATTCAATTTCCATACACATTTACCTCACACCAAATTCTTGCCAGTCCACGAACATTGTGTGTTCTTCCTGCCATATGTCGTCCAGTGAGATGGGTCTCCTACTTAGAGAACCCCCTCTGATGTCTCTCCACTGGGGAACCCTTCTGGTATCACAGGTAGAGCCCATTACCGAGATAGTTGTGAAATTGCCCCCACACATCTGCCACTCCTTGATTTTCTTACCCAGATGCTGTTGCCTTTTTTTTTTAAAATTGAGGCGATATTCACGTAACGTAAAATTAACTATTTTTAATGTGTACAAATCAGTGGTAATTTTCAGAGTGTTAAGCAACCATCACTTCTATCTAGTTCCAAAACATTTTCATCACCCCAAAGGAGACCCCATATCCATTTAAGAAGTAGCCCCCATTCTATCTGCCTCTTGCCCCTGGCAATCACTCATCTGCCTTCTGCTTGTCTTGATTTAACCTACTCTGGATATTTCATAGAAATGAAATGTACAATGTGTGGTCTTTGTTGTCTTTTTTCCAGGTAGCATGATGTATTTGAGGTTCATCTGTGTTATAACATGGATCAGTACTTCCTGCCCTTTGAAGACTGAATAATAGTCTGTGGTATGACTCTACCACATTTTTAAAAAAAGATTTTATTTATTTATTTGACAGACATCACAAGTAGGCAGAGAGGTAAGGCAGAGAGAGAGAGGGGGAAGTAGGTAGGTTCCCTGCTAAGCAGAGAGCCTGACGTGGGGCTCGATCCCAGGACCCTGGGATCATGACCTGAGCTGAAAGCAGAGGCTTTAACCCACTGAGCCACCCAGGCGCCCCGAGTGTACCACATTTTGTTTATCCGTTCATCCACTGATGGACATCTGGGTTGTTTCTACCTTTTGGGCAGTTGCTTAAGGTAATGAATGGTAATCACCAAAGTGAGGCAGTGTGTCTTCAGTCTGGAAATCGGGGCCCTTGTCCAGGAAAGAGGGACCTCTACTAGGACTGTTTAGTGACCCTAGAGGAGAGGTTGCAAATGGGCAGTTCTCAGGCAAAATGAGGGTTCCAAGACATGTTTGATTTTACATGCACTGTTGCCCTGCCCAATCTTTTTTTTTTTTTTTTTTTTTAACATTTTATTTATTTATTTGACAGAGAGAGGGAGGGAGAGTACAAACAGGGGAGTGGCAGAGGGAGAGGGAGAAGCAGCTCCCCCCTGAGCAGGGAGCCGATGTGGGGCTCCATTCCAGGACTCTGGGATCATGATCTGAGTGGAAGGCATCTGACTGAGCCACCCAGGCGCCCAGGACTGCTCAATCTTTAAAACTTGATCTTTTAAAAAAAAATTAAATAGGTGCCCCTCCCAACATGGGGCTTGAACTCACAATCCTGAGATCAAGAGTCACATGCTCCAGTGACTGAGCCAGCCAGGCACCCCTGTTTTATTTTGTTTTTCAATTATTAATCTTTATTTATTTTTATTTTTATTTTTTTAAAGATTTTTATTTATTTATTTGTCAGAGAGAGAGAGGGAGAATGAGCGAGCACAGGCAGACAGAGTGGCAGGCAGAGGCAGAGGGAGAAGCAGGCTCCCTGACGAGCAAGGAGCCCGATGTGGGACTCGATCCCAGGACGCTGGGATCATGACCTGAGCCGAAGGCAGACGCTTAACCAACTTAGCCACCCAGGCGTCCCA
>PISX010007047.1:0-92340 GCA_004024625.1 Mellivora capensis
AGGGGGGGGGGGGGGGGGGGTGGAGAAAGGGGATAAAAAGAAGCTCAGAAAAAAAAGTTAAAAAAATAAAACAAATAAAGAAAAAATATAAAAAAGAAAAATATATATATATATTAGACTGGTGACTAGAACAGGGTCACCCACTTAATTGAGGGGTATTTTGGTCTCTTAGAAGAAAGTACCTCCCAATATATTAAAGAATGAAAAACGTATATAAGGGTAAACACAATGAAGGGATGGAATATGCCTATAAAGATGAAAAACAAATTTTTTTTTAATTTGTAAAAAAAGGAGTTGATAAAGTAAGTTGATTGGGAGAATAAAGAAAAAGAAAGTGGAGAGTGGAGAGAATTTGCTCAGGCTGGAGACTAGAACAAGCCCGGAGCTGGATTTAGGGTATATTTTGATCCACTAAAGGAAGTTGTACCCCAAATTTTTTAGAAGAAAAAACCCTTATGTGAATACAAAAAATAAAGTTAAATACTATGTGGGATAAAATATGACTATAATAATGAAGGTTCAAAAAAGATTATCATTTTTTGGAAAGGTATTGTTAACATAAACTAGTTTAAAAAATGTTAAAAAAGAAAAGGGTAAAAGCTAAAAAAAATTTAGCAGAAAAAGAAAAAAAGAAAAAAAATTAAAGAAAAAATTAAATTAACTGCAAGACTAAAGAATCATGGGGAGAAAGCCATGAATTCCGTGCTTTGCTTTCTCCTCCTCTGGAAATCCCCTGCTCTCCTTTTTAAGTGAACTTGGTCTTGGCTGGATTCCTTGTTGATCTTCTGGGGGAGGGGCCTGTTTTAGTGATTCTCAAGTGTCTTTGCCCGAGGCGGAATTGCACCGCCCTTACTAGGGGCCGGGCTAAGTAATCTGCTCAGTTTCGCTTTCGGGAGCTTTTGTTCCCTGAACGCTTTCCGTAGAGTTCCGGAGGACGGGAATGAAAATGACGACCTCCCAATCTCCGGCCTCGCCTCGAGGAGCCGAGAGCTCGGGGCCCCACTCCTCGGTGCACCCTCAGAGAAAAGCCCCGGCCACTCCCGTCTCTCTGGCCTCCGGCCCTGCTCCGAGCTCACCCAGCCTGCGACCGGTTCAAGGTAACCCCGAGCTGAGAGCTCACTCCTCGGCTGTGTCTCTGTAGCCGGCTTCCCCGCTCCAATACCTGTAAGTTCTGCAACACTCAGACACCCCTGATCCTTCTGTGGCCCTGCGGGACCTGGAGCCACGCTGACCCCGCGTGGGCTTCACCCCAGTTTAGTCTCTGGAGCGATGTCCCTCCGTGGAGCAGACTTTTAAAAGTCCCGATTTAGTGCTCCGTTGCTCCGCTGCTTGCCGGGAGCCGGCCCCTGCCCTGCAGTCTATCCTCCTGTCGCTTTCGATTCACTTCTCTGCCGGTCCTACCTTACAGAAAGTGGTCGATTTTCTGTTTCCAGAATTGCTGTTCTTCCTCTCTTCGATCTCCTGTTGGATTTGTAGGTGTTCGCAATGGTTTGATAAGCTATCTAGCTGATCTCTTGCTACCCGATATAGTCTCAGCCTGCTACTTCTCCACCATCTTGACTCCTCCCTCTCTAGGAAAAATTTTTTGTTACATCAAGACAATTTAATAAATCTTAATGTAATTTTTAAAATAAATATTGCTGAAAATTTTTAGTGTGACATAAATGTGAAAATTAATACACAGTAATGCAAAAAAGTTAACAAGAATTTTATAGAGTGATAAATTAGAATAAAGTGAGGAAATTATTTAAAAATAGTTTTATAGGAAAATTACAACATGCAGTTGCAATGAAGAGAAATAAGCCTATACAAATAAAGAGTGAATTGGTTTGAGTACAAGTATTTCAATTAGAAGGACACAGTTTCTTAGATAAAAATGTATTTGGGGGGCACCTGGGTGGCTCAGTGGGTTAAAGCCTCTGCCTTCAGCTCATGTCATGATCCTGGAGTCCTGGGATCGAGCCCCACATCAGGCTTTCTGCTCCGCAGGGAGCCTGCTTCCTCCTCTCTCTCTGCCTGCCTCTCTGCCTACTTGTGATCTCTGTCTATCAAATAAATAAAATCTTTAAAAAAATGTATTTGATCCTAATTTATACTCATTTTACAGGGGAGAATATTTGGACATAAAATAAATTGAGACAACAATGTTCAGCTTATATACTTAAGATACATGGATTAACATAAAATTTTTATTCCTTTCATCTAGATCTGTTGTGGGAGGCAAATAACTATTCAGATGCCTGAATAATAAGGATTTAAGTCAACAGTTTCTTTTGATACAACTTATTCTCCAAAAGTCCCACCTGCTTATAAAATTTCAAAATAAAACAAAGCTCTCAACACTTATAAGTTGCTAACACAAGGAAACTCTATGGAGTTTTTAAAGATAGGGGCAACATCTTTTATCATAAAAGCAGCATTCTTAGAATCATACATTATTTTTCATGATTGGCATTTAAACTTAAGCTTTTGGCTTAGGTTGACTCATGGACAATCCTACCTTATCCTGTTGGCTTTTGTTTAAAATAATACAAGAGATTTTCTGGTTGAATCTTGGTTTTTGTTGTTGTTCTTGTTGAATCTTGTTTTCATAGGTCTAAATCTCCCCCATTTAATCAATTTCACAGTAGCTTCTGTGTGCTGGTGAGAAACGTGTGTTTTTTCCCTCCTCTGTTTTCATTTTTCTCCCCTGTTTAAGTGAAGGATTTGTGAATCCTATTAAAGAAGGATTTATCCATTTGCCTCTGCTTTTTTCAGCTAAATTACCTATGCTACTTTGTGATATGGAATTTGCTTAGTTGCTTTTATAATTTGGATGCAAGTACCATATTTAAGATCATATAAAGATGTGTTAGGCCATTTGCTTGGTGTTCCATGGAATGAATTCTCCTTCAGGAAACCAGAAATAAATACAGTTATTATAAGTTCTCTGCCAAGAAACAGAAAAGATTTCTTGCATAAGAAACAAAATGTCTTGAGAAGGCCATATATCATGGATCTATGATACATACTTGTGCTGAATTAGAGCTTGCTGATGCTCTAAATCAAACAGATTTTCAGCAGATCTAATATCTAAATTGCTTTTTTCTTTTCAATAATAAAGACTTATTTACATTGATCTCTTTATATTCTCTTATTAAATCATCCCAATGGTAATGATCTATACTTGAGAATCAGAGTTAAAAGTGAAAACATAAGCCAAAAAGTAAAACAGGAAGAGGAAAACTTACCTGTTACTTCATTAACATGATATAACCATTATATATATATATATATATATATATATATATATATATATACACACACACACACATATGTATGTATATATGTATATATACCTTGAAATAACCATCTAAGTTAAAGGTTTAAAGATTATTACTAAGATGGGCTTAATTTTCCCCTTTTGCTAAACTAGTTTTTTTCATGGCTTTTATCATAGTCTGTACTTACTGTGTTAATGTATATATTTATCTGCATAGGGTGTGTTGTTGGTCAACTCTAAATTTTCAAAAGATCATACACTTTGTCTCTTGTTTCTCCGATGGACCACTGACATTGAGCACAATCCTTGGCATTTGGCAAATGTTTGTTTGAGTAAGTGCTCAAATAGTATTTATAATATAATTATGTTATAAACCAAGCACTGTCTGTGTTTCCAGGCCATGTCCCAAAGTCTTAGTTTGGACAGACTTCTAAGATCATCAGTCTAATTCCCAATGAAGAAATTCTGCCCGTTGCGTAATCAATGTATTGTCATACAGTTTTTGTCCCTTTGGAACAACAGAAATGAAGATCTAACTCAACTGGATGAAAATGACCATCACTAGTCTCCTTCTGTCTCCTGTTTTCTCTCCTAGACTTAAGCACTTAATACAATGACATTCTGCTCACTCTCTCTTGAGTTCTCTAATGTAATATTCTGGTGTGTCAGTGCTTGATTGTGAGGGGTAAAGAGGTAAGGGTTCTTGTTTTAGATGCACTATGCAGCTACATTCAATTAATATAGATGACTGGTTTGGAATTTTGAAGCAACTAAATCTAGACGGGTTCAGACACAGAAAGTCTTAAAAATCTTAAGCAAGTTTCCAGATTGGAGAAACACCAACTTTGAATGACTTTAAAACATTATAAATGCAGGTAATGGAAATGAAAGACATTGTTAAGAGGAGTCACAGAAATTTTCCATTTTTATCAAGACATCTAAATTCTCAATTCCTTTGCGTCTGTGAAGGGGTTAGGAAAAGTGCTTCTTTACATTTTATTTTAAAACTATGAATAACAGTTTGTCTATAAAGTTCTCAGAGTTATTTGTAATTTGGGGGGAAAAAAGCATTTATTAATCCAAATGCATCTCTCTTTCTCTCTCTCTCTTTTTTTTCCCCCTGAATGCTTCTCTTAATGGTTGACCTTTAGACTGAGAAAATTCCACAAAAACTTAAAAATAGAACTACCATATGATCCAGCAATTCCCCTTCTGAACATTTATCCAAGGAAAACAAAAACAGTAACTCAAGAAGCTATCTGTATTCCCATGTTATTGCAGCATTATTTACAATAGCCAAGATATGGAAACATCTGAGGTATCCATAAGTAAATGAATGAATAAAGAAGATGTGGTCTAGGGGTTCATTTGGTTAAGTAACCAGCTCTGGATTTCAACTCAGGTCATGATCTCAGAGTCCTGGCATTGAGACCGACTTAGGGCCCTGCACTCAGCATGGGGTTTGTTTGAGATTCTCTTTCTCCCTCTCCTTCTTCCCCTCCCCTGGCATGCACATATTTTCTCTCTCTCAAATAAATAAATAAATAAATAAATAAATCTAAAAAAAAAAAAGATGTGGTATATGTATACAATGGAATATAATTATTCAGCCATACAAATAATTAAATATTGCCCTTTGTGATAACATGGATGAATCTTGGGGCTATAAATGTAAGTGAAAAATATGTTGGACAGAGAAAGACTAATACTGTATGTTGTAGATACAGAGAAAATATTAAGGTTGCCAGAGTTAGAGTGTAGGGGGTAGGAGAAACAGGTGAAAGGGATCCAAATGTGCAGACTTCTAATTATAAAATAAATAAGAGGATATAATATGCAGCATGGCAACCATCGTGAATAATACTTAAAAGTTCTTATCACAAGAAAAAAATTATAATTATGTATCTGACAGATGTTAACTGGACTTAATGTGTCGATCATTTCACAATATAGATACAAATAATGAGTCATTATTTTGTATACCTGAAATTAATATAATGTGTGTCAGTTATACCTCAATAAAAAAATATCTTCAATAATTTTTTTTAAAGACTGAGGAATAAGTGAAAACTTAGGGAAATTAAGTTGGGGCAAGTAATTTTGAGAGAACATACTTAGGTAGTGTTTTAAAGTAGGATGGGGCACCTGGTTGGCTCAGTGGGTTAAAGCCTCTGCCTTTGGCTCAGGTCATGACCTCAGGGTCCTGGGATGGAGCCCTGCATCGGGCTTTCTGCTCAGCAGAGAGCCTGCTTCCCTCTCTCTCTCTGCCTGCCTCTCTGCCTACTTATGGTCTCTGTCTGTCAAATAAATAAATAAAATCTTTTAAAAAAATAAAGTAGGATATACAGAATGTAATAAGACTGATTTCCTTCTCAAAAATGTAGTACAAAGTTTAGATAGACTAATTCGGAAGGCAAGGATGTTGTGAACATTTTTTTTTTTTTTTAAGTAATAGGCAAGAGAGAGGAATTCATTTTGAAAAGTCAAAAATCCAGCCAGAGATTATTTAAGCTAATGATAGATCAGTCACCCAAGGGTAGTGGCTTCTAAACAAAATATGGTTGGTGGTCCGTAGTGGAATGTATTGTAGAATGCCAAAGAATGTCTGAAGGAGAAAAACAAAACAAAACATTGCATTTGGCAACAAAACTAAATTACTTTGAGATTATACAACTATTGAGTACTGGAACCAAAATACATTTTGAAAAAAACTTAAAATAGTGGGTGTGCCTGAGTGGCTCAGTCAGGGAAGTGTCCAGCTCTTGATTTTGGCTCAGGTCATGAATCTCAGGGTCATGGGATTGAGTCCCATGTTGGCTGAGTCTGATTGGGATTCTCTGTCTCCCTCTCCCTCTGGTCCTCTTTCTTTTCTCTCTCTTTCTCTCTCTCCCTCAAGTAAATAAATAAAATATTTTTTAAAAAGAGATAATTCATTGTTTGTGTGTAGAGGGGGAAGGGGACTGATTCAGAATTTTTCAAATAATGAAGAACAGTGATATGGATCTATAACCAGGAATGATTATAATTATTCCTATAACTAGGAATCACTATGATTATATACTGATCAAGAGTAATAGTTTTACATTTATATTCACCAGAAGAATGTAGGCTTGGTGCTTCTTTCCTGAAGTAGCCTATGGAACTTGACACTGGAATGTCATTTTGTAATTCAAGTGCAGAGAAGGGAAAGAAATGAGATTACGCATGTGGTCTAGAGAGGACAGTGGAAAAAACCCTGACTTGTTACCTACCTTGACTGAAGTAGAAATATACTTTCACGCAAGACGGAGAAGAATCCAGAAAACCTACTTTTTAGCATACTTTTTGGGTCATGGTTCTCGGGTTAATATACCTATGAATCAAGTGGAGGAATTGGTTAATAGATCACTTCCTATAAAGAATATCCGGAATGGGGTCTGGAATCCTGTATTTGTAATAGCTCCAGGGTGATGTGTGTGCCTCTGATAGTGATCACAATTGGAGCAGCAATGTCTAGAGCAGACATTCTCAAAGTCTAATGTGCATTTAAATAACCTGGAGGGCTGCTTCCAACAGGCAGCTCTGCACTCCACCACCAGAGTTTCTGATTCAGGAGGTCGGGGCGGAGTTGGGCGGGGAGGACCTGCTAATTTACTTTTCTAATGAGTTCCTGGGTAGAGGCTAATGCTGATGCTTCAGGGACCACACTTTGAGACCACTTGCTGAGAATATCACGTTAGACTGGTTTCATTTGTTTGTTTTGACTCACAGGGTGGACCTTTCTTCATTTGTTTCTCCCTTGGTCTATTTGGCTTCCTCACCAGGACTATCATCTAGAGTGGAACTTTCTAGAGTTGATTGTTCTAACTACATGAAATATTTGAAATTTAACACCAATGGTATACATATTAGTTGTGCTAAGTAGAATTTGATCTGTAGAAAAATGCGTTTAATTTTCTTCATACACTGCTTTTATTTTCTGTCTTTTTATTAAGACAAAACTACAGCACAAAAGCAGTGTACTCTCACTTACATGGAAAATTTAAACACCTGCTATGCAATGTCTTCTGCTATTTTTTAACGTCTTCCCCCTGCCCCATATTTTTCCCTACCAACTCTAGTTAAACTGTTACAGCTGGGTTCCCCAAAAGAAATGGTTTCTTTTTGCATGGCATCTCATTCTCCAAGTCAAATATTGCTTCTATTATCTTTCCATGTCAAAATTATATACACCTTCAAAATTTATCTCAATTCTTTACTTCAGAAAGATCCTTAAGTTGCTGGTTTCAGATATGCTTCATCTTTTCTCTGAATACTATATATGTTACTGTGTCTGTTATTTATAACATTGTATGTGAAAATTTTAAATATTGGAATTGAGATGAGATATTACAGTATTTCATTTTTCCCAGCATACATAGCCTAGTGTCTTACAGTGTTCAAGGGCATGAGTACAGGAATCATACTATCTGGGATCAAATCTGTCACTTTTATAGCTATTCATTTGGGGCCACAGACAATGTCCCTAAACCACAGTATTAATTTCTGAAATTGGGGTGTTGTGGCTACTTGGAGCTTTAATTAGCTTTTACATAAAATGTTTGGAATTGTACATGCTTCATAGTACTCAATAAACAAAAATTGTTTAATGAACAAATATTGAGTAAATAACTTGACATTGTGCCCTAGGTAACTGGTTATTTAAATTTGGACATGAGAGTGCACATTGATAACAATAGGATTTTGATAATGAATTTTGGGTAATCTGTGAATTAACATATCCATAGTGGCTATAGAGATGGAGGGATTATAAATTATAAGCTCCAAATTGAAACAAGGCATGGAGGCCAAACCAGTTTTGGCCTTTTGAAATCAGGATGTCCTGGAAAATCAACACCATATGGACACTACATGCATAGCATGAGTTCAGATTTATTGAATCAATGCCTTAAACACTGTTGGAAGCCTACTGAGAGTTAGCTGGACTACTCAGGTACACTCATCAGGTAGGCTGAGTGATTTAAATATGACACTGTAGGAAATCGTAAAATGCTGTGCCAGAGTTTGAACCCTTTTGCAATGAGGAAGAAAAGAGTGGCCCCAGACATCCAGTAGTTGGCCTGGGGCTATTGGCCGAAATTGGTATTGTTACAAGCTGGCCTGATGCTCACAGTCAGGCCTTGCTATTCCCTTGCTGAACATAAACAACCTCCCAGAAAGTCAACGCCAGACAAAGCAAGTCTATGAGCATGATAGATTAAGAAAAATAAGACCACTCTGTAATCATGCCTGAACAGAGACTAGACATGGACAGTATCCAAACCATTATCTACCAAACACCCCTGTCTCCCATGTGGTATGAGTACTGCTTTTTTGCTCATTATAGCTGAAGGATCTAGTCTTCCCTACTTTTAGATAAGATGTATTAATATATATATCCAGTCACAGAGTTATGATACCCCAATTTCCTGAGAGTAGCCAACCCAGAGCAAAGCCCTGCTTCCTTGAACGCTCCCTTAAATCACTTCACACAATCCCAAATACCATAACAAGTCTTTTCTAACACCCTCTTACTGAGCACTTCTGTGGTTCCTCATGACCCGTGTCATCCCTCACTGCTGCCACCAATAAATCCAACTTGTTCAATTACCTCAGTGATATTGATGCGTTTTGGCGGGACAGAGTATGGGGGGATAGGGAGGGGCTCTGGTAGCAGATCCCTTTGGACAGTTTTGTGGAAGATGGTGTAGAAGGTAGGGGTGAATAAACCTCTTACAATTTTAACTGACACTATCTTCCTAGATCACACTGAAAGATATTGGAGCATTTGTTTTGTCCAAGTGCTCCACGCTTTAAGCAAATTTGATAAGTGTAAAGGCAGATTTATATAATAGTTAAAGCAGTTAAAGATTGTGTGTTACCTCCAAGGATTATTACTTCTTCAGTTCACTCTGGGAGAGTCCTTTAAATAACAAATCCTCCTAGTGCGTTTAAAGTATGATTGATTATCCTAAATTTGATTTAGGAGAAACTTTTCATGAACACATTGAAAACGGGATACAGCTGTAAGGGGGGGATATTAGAACTTGTTGGTCTAGACAGTAATTTGATTTGCATTCATTTTTTAGTTTCAAGGTACACTATTCTAAACTTAATTAAAGCCAACTGGGAAAAAAATTTGTTTGAAGAAAGGATGTTTTTAAGGGCTCCTGTGAAATATGAAAACATTTCTGGTTTTTCAGATGAACATTTTATCACTCATGAGGTGGAGAGAAAAATGCACCTTCTCTGTATTTTCGAGAGAATAAATAGGCAGCAAACATTTTTAGTAATTCAATTTTTAAAGATAAATAGCTTCTATTTTCTTTATTATCTATCTTATTCTCTCCTTCTTTTTCAGTGCTGTGTAACAGCAAGGCACTCTTCACAGCACATACCTTATATGAACCCAGCTTTATTTCAAAAGCTTTATTAGATCTTTTTTGGGGGGAGCAAAGATTTTATTGGAGATATATATATATATATATATATATATATATATACATACATATATATAATGATTTTGAAGGAACCATTTCAGAGCAAAAATTTGGTTCCTTCCAAATTGTTCGCATTGTTTCCAGCAGAAAGTCACCATCCAGAAGTAGCTACAATGATCCCTTTTTTGCTATTATATACTTGATAAGAAATGAATCCTTAGGGAGTCTGTACAACTTCATCATCAGATTTCATTCATTATGGGAATAAGACACTACATATTTTGGAGGGGACTGATGGGAAGATCTATTGTTTTAAAATTTTAATTATAATTTTTAACTGCCTTTAACGTCACACCAATAACCATACAGTTCATTTGGGTGGACCTTTAGTGTGGAATTGGAAATGGCAAAGTGAAAATCCAAGTTTCAACTCTGTTTAAGGTCAACCATGTCAATGCTGGGTTCTGAGTATGTGGCTGAAGGTAGTGGTGATGTGAGGGAAGCCAGGGTGGCCAGGATGAAGATATACTCTTTGTTGGAAGTAGCTGATATGTAGTGCACAAATGCTCAAAGGGAAGCATGGCTTGGTTCTCACATATAAACATACATGCATTGAACCTTCTCTACCTGTAAATCCTCATCTTTTTCAGACAAAGAGGTCTGAATCACTTCTTGGCCTTTGGGCTAAGATCAAGTGCAGATAAAGCAGTCTGATTTCTCTAAAAGTGAGTTAAACTAATGACTTAACTAAAATGATTAAGCTAGAAATTGAATCATAATATAACACCTGGATCTTATCATTTCCAGTTCATTTATTTCATCTTAAGAAAATGATGACAATTTTAATCTTAGTTTGGACGAATGTGGTTTCTTAAAATGCTATTTGGAAATGGATTCCTCAGATCAGCTGGCCCAATGTTTACAAAGTTCTTTTTTTTTTTAACATTTTATTTATTTATTTATTTGAGAGAGATAAAGTGAGCAGGGGACTAGGGGAAGAGGAGATACAATCCTTAAGCAGGCTCCATGCCCTGTGTGGATGGGGCGGGGAGGGGGGGTAAGGGGGAGCTCGATTTCACAATCCTGAGATCATGACACCTGAGCTGGATTCTCAACCAACTAAACCCCCCCCCACAAAGTTGTTTTATGCACAGAACTGATTCTTCACATTAAATCTCTCTCAATATCCCAATAGATAAAATATGTAATATCAGAACTTATTTTATTGAAGTAGGAGAAGGAGGCATAAAGTTCCTCCTGCTCCAATATCCTTTTCATCACCTTCAGCTTCCCAAATGGGCGGTGCTTGAGGCACTGTGAAATCCTAAGGTCTTCAGGAGTGAGAATAGAAAACTTCAGAGGATCAAGCTCCTGATTGTATCAGGGAGGAGTTTCAGTTTTTGAGAACCAACAGCCATTGAATGATAAAGAGTAAACAAGAAAGCAAATGCCTTCTCTCTAAGCCCAGTTATTTTTTATGAATGTCACTGATGTCACTGTACTGCAGTGTGATCCTTTAATCATTAGGTCTTTTTTTTTTTTTTTTTTTTAAGAAAAGTAAGGTGCATGCCAGAAGGAATGGGAAAGTATTGAGGAAAACCGGAAGTTTAAGTAGAAAAAGAAAAATATGTGACATAATGACTTATATCTTGCTCTTAAAATCTTATATTCCCTCTTAATATTGATTTCTATAATTTGATAAACACCAAATAATCAGCTGCTTATATTACAGAATTATTTTGCTGAAGAGGCTTTGATTTGGAATCACAAAAACAGATTATGATCTATAACATAAAATTTTTATTTCATGTCTCACCATAACTCTTACTGACATATTTAGTAAAGAACATACTGAATGGGTCTCTGCATGACCAGCTCCTTCTCATTCCTCAGTGATAAAGTTAAATTTCATTTCTTCAGAGAGGATTTTCAGCAGGCTCTGCTTGTCATTTTCTTTCTTTTTCTTCTCCCCTCCCCCCTCCTCCTTCTTTTGCTTGTCGTTTTCTAGGATGACACATGTTTACTTCGTATAAATGAAATAATCCAGTTTTATCCTCTCTGTATTTATTTCTTTCTAACTTCTGTTTCTGCCCATCTGAACTGTAAGCTCCATCATGCCAAGAGTTCATATCCTTCTTTCATGGTCACTATTATATCTCTAGCAACTAGTATATTTCTTGTCACATGGCAGGTGCTCAATACATAATTATTGGACAAACAAATGAATATATTATATAAATAGCTATTTCAATTATATCTCAGTATAAGTCACATATAAATACTTTCTAAGATGTATATCATATCTGTTTATATAAACACATTCCTAAATTGATACTCAGTTCTGAAAAGTTAGAACTCTACACTTTCCTGTGATTGTTAATGGTAATTATTGGATGACATCTTGATGTGCATTTGTGGTACTTATATTAGGTTGCAGAGTTCAGTGAGCAAACTTCATGAGGAAATATTTAGCCATATGCTTCTTCAGAATTGTAGTAAGAGTGTGACTAATCTCCATAGATTTTGCTTTCAATAACTTTGAATTTCCAAATGGTTCATTACTTTCATTTTAAGTTTCATCTCTGACTTTCTCTCCAATTTGCACAAAATTGAAGTCAGAAATACAAGGATAGATTAGACAACATAAACGGAATGTTTTCTATCCCCTAGAGTACTTACAACTTCAGATATAATAATATACCCAAATAACTGAATTCTGTTTAGCAAACAGCTCAGAGTATTTCAATAAATCAATAATTGACCATCTCTTTAATGAGATTCTATGGCAACATTGTGATAGATATAAATATATAAGAAAAGATCCATTCCTTTACAGAATGTAATATCTATTAATGATGAAAATGTTACCCTGAAAACCAATTATTTAATTGCTTCAACCAGATAGTATTAATTATATATGTAATCAAGGTAACTAAGAAATGAATTATCGGGGTGCTTGGGTGGCTCAGTGGGTTAAGCCTCTGCCTTCAGCTCAGGTCATGATCTCAGGGTCCTGGGATCCAGCCCCGCATCGGGCTCCCTGCTCAGCCGCGAGCCTGCTTCCCTCTCTCTCTCTGCCTGTCTCTCTGCCTACTTGTGATCTCTCTCTGTCAAATACATAAATAAAATCTTAAAGAAAAAAGAAATGAATTATCATGAGTGAGGGTAATGATGGATGTTTAATGGAAGAGTTCGGATTTAATCTCCGCTTTGAGGAATAAGTAGTATTTACAGAGGTTAGGGTATTTTTTTTTTTAGGAACTGGTGGGGGTTGGAGGGGGTGGTGCATAAAAGTTCAGGCTTCAAAGGACCAAGACAACTTAAAGAAATTTGGTTGAACCTTGTAGAGCCAGACTTCTAAGAAGAATGAAGAAATGAACTATTGTTTTTGGAGGGCAAGAAATGTTGATGGAAGATGCTAGTTATGAAGCAGTTTCATGCAGTATGTAATATGGAAGCATCTTTTGTCTTTAAGTAATTCAGTGGTATGATGCAACATGTATTTTTAGAAAAATTAATCTGGCAGTGATATGCAGAATTCATTTAAAAAGAAAAAAAGAGTTAGGAAAAAGGAAGTAAAAATATATGTTTAACTCTTCTCAAGAATTTCTAGTTTGGGTTTGTTTTTTTTTAGATTTTATTTATTTATTTGACACAGAGAGAGCGGTCACAAGTAGGCAGAGAGGCAGGCAGAGGGAGAGGGGGAAGCAGCTCCCTGCTGAGCAGAAAGCCTGATGTGGGGCTTGATTCCAGGACCCTGAGATCATGACCTGAGCCAAAGACAGAGGCTTTAACCCACTGAGCCACCCAGGCGCCCAAGAATTTCTAGTTTTTTAAGAACACTCTTAAGTCATCCAAAATATAGTTTCCAACTAGAACAATAAGTGAATCACTCATAGCTTAAATATGACAAGGTGTGTACTAAATGCATCCCAAATTGCAGATGTATGATTTAGAGACAGTTTTGTTTACGAAGATATATGCAGTTAAGCTCTTCTTACTTACTGTTATATTGAAACAAAACACTCATAGACATCTCTGTGACAGCTCCATGTAGATGAAATGTTTTCATTAGATTTATGATAATAAACCAAACCCAGAACAAATTTATAGAGTGGGTGTAATGGTAGGAAATGAAATGAGAAGAAATTCGTAATGATATCTCAATAGCATTCAAATTGATCAGTAGATAGTGCATGATTACCATTGATCTATTTCATATGCACATACAACAGATGTGATCTTTAAACACTCCAAAAATATGTTTCATGCTGAAATCCACAATCAATCGTCTTTGGAAAGACTGAAGACTTGAGATGGATGCCAGGAATGAAAAAAAGCTGGCAGCATCTGGGACCATGTCAGGAGAATCAGCATTTCCAAAGGTGAGAAAAGACACATAGTTCAGTTTGTTCTTGGACTTAAATGTAGGTCAGGGGGAGGGGGGGAGTTGATTAGTTAGTGGGGGTTTTTTCTTTGTTGGTTTGTTGGTTTTTTCGTTTTTCAAAAAGCTGTATTAGATTTAGCTATATCAACAGCTAGAATGATTTTATTCTTAGAATTAAACTGTTATCTATTTGGTTGAGCAAACCAGAAGCCTGGGAGTCATCCTTGATGTGTGTGTTCTTGATTAGCATGGCCGCCCTCATCCATGACCAAGTGCTGTCGATTTCACTCACCGTGTGTCACTGTCGTTACAGCTCTTCATCATCTCCACTGCCATCATCCTTGTTGAAAATGGTATCACCTCCCCTGTCATTGGGCACCCTGTGTTCATGCTGGTCCTTGCGCAGTCGATTCTCTACATAGCTGCAGTCTGACCTTTCCTGTACCTCTCCTCATCCCACATGAAAACCTCTCCATGACTTCTTATTCTTAGGAAACAATTCCAAATCCCTAATGACTAAAGGCCAAGTATGTCCTCTTCACTACCTCTCTTTGCAGACTCCTGGCATCTCCCGCTCCCCAGGTCTTCCCGTAAGAGCCATTCTCCTCACCGGCATGTATTCTGTGCATATACTGTTTCTTATGTCTGGAAGGCCCTCTGCCACCTCTTTTCCTACTTAACTCTTACTTGTTCTTTGAATATTAGCTTCAACTTGCTTTCTGAAGGAAGACTTCTTTGAACTACTGGTTTAGAGCCTGTGATATTGTCATATGGCGTCTTAGGGTCATGTTCCTTTTATTCAGAGCACCCAAATCTTTTATAATTATAAACTCATTATTTTGACTTTTTATTTTCTATTTGTCTCATGTACTAGATTTTGTATTCTGTGAAAGCATAAGTCATGGTTCCTCTATCTTGCCATTTTTTAAAAATTTATTTTCTTATTTTTGTAGGGTGGAGGTGTGATGGGCAGAGGGACAGAGAGAATCTTCGGGAAACTTGATGCCCAGTCCAGAGCCTGACACAGGGCTCCATCTCCAGGGAGGGATCATGACCTGGGCCAAAATCAAGAGGTGGACAATTAACCAACTGAGCCACCCAGGTGCCCCTCTCTTGCCATCCTTAACACTGCACATGCTGGACACATACTGGGTTTTTGATCTTTTACTCCCACACTTTTGACTAGTACTTCTTAGATCCATTGACAAGTCCCTAACCACACAGGCCACTGGTTTCCCATCTGAAAAATGGGTCATCACTAAGTGTCATTTCCAGTGAAATATATTCCTTTTGGCAGTATTTCTTTAAGTTACATAAATGCAGTTTGACTCAGAAATTCCCTAAGACCCTCTTGACTCAGGAATTCCACTTAGTTCAACTCCTCAGTATGAACCCAACAGAAGTGCATTGATATGTCTTCTAGAAAATAGGTATAGGAATGTTCATAGCAGCATTATCATAATAGCCAAATTCAGAAAACAAATCTGCACTGTGAACAGAATTAATAAATAAATCAGGACACATTCATGCAATGAAATACTACCTACAATGAAAATGAGGACAACATAGATGAATCTCACCAACATAGTATCAAGCAAGAAAAGCCAGAAACGAAGGAGTAAACACTTTGTGCTTTCACTTTCATAAATTTGGAAAATATGGAAAACTAATTGTCCTCAATAGAAGTCAGAATAGTGATTAATTTTAGGGGCTATTGACCAGGAAGTGGTGTGATAAGAGCCACTAGGATGATGGTAAAATTTTCTTTCTGGGTCTGATTGCTAGTTACAAGGGAGTATTCACTCTAGAAAAATCAATGAGCTGAGCGCTTACCAATTTGTCCACTTTCTGCATGTCTATTATATTCTACTAAAAAGTTGGATGTATAAATTCTATGATTATAAATAATTTCAGGTCCAAATATAATGGATGAATATAAGAAAGCAGATTTTTATCTAAGGTATGCCAGGATATTTGTGAAGTTATTAAAGTAACTTTATCAAGAAGAAGATAATATGAGACTAAAAGATTGATAAAATATTTGAAAAATAAGTTATTATTTCTGATGGAGTAAGTTATTGAAATGTTGAATCATTTTCATTTTGTTGTCTTTTGTTTACTAGCAAATGATAGTTTGTATTCTCAAGGTATTAAGTTATATACATCCTTCTGATTAGTAACTGATAAGACAGATATATTCATTATTCTGTATTTGGACATTGACTAAAGTCTGTAATAATAGCTGACATTACATGAGCACTTATTCTATGCCAGACACTAAGGCCAAATACCTTATATATAATACAGTATCTCATTTAATCTCCATAACAACCATGTATACTTGATACTATTATTTTCATCATCTTATGAATGAGGATGCTAAAGTTTGGAACTCAAAATGCCTTGGAGAAAGTCATGGGATGTGTAAGTGATGGGGCACTGAATTAAGCTGAAATTGAACATTTTAGCCTCAAAGATGCTCAAGAAACCCATTAGTATTTTTTTAACATAAGAACTTAACAGAAAACATTATTGCATATTTCTATTTCTATTTCTTAATGGTTTTCTATTTCTATTTTCTATTCTATTTCTTAATGGTTTTCTAGTACTGCCCTCTAGACAAGGGCCCTTGCATTATAAATGTTTATATGACTAGGCCATATATGAATTTTAGGGAAGTAATATAATTTTTAGTTCATCTAGAATAGAATAGCTAGAGGGGGAAAGGTCTTTAAGAATATGGACAAAGCTATAAAATAAACCCAATATTTTCTAAAAATGAAAAATAATATTTATCTGATTAGGGTTCTCCCATTTTATGAACAGAATTAGAAAATAAATTACATATTTAAATAAAGATAAAGTGTAATTTACCAAATTCCCTCATTTCCATAGCCTGTTATAGAATTAATGGTCTAGTTTTCAGGGCAAGTATTTTACGTCAATAAATGTCCTCATTATATAAATTTTATGTACTCCCACCAAATAATTTTTAAAAGGATACATTTGAAATATACAAAATATATGTTAATACTCCTCAATAATTTTTACATCTAAAGCAAACTATTTAAAATCTCCATGTAATCTCTAAGTGACTTTTGAAATGTATGGGTAGGAGATAACAAGACACTGAGCTGATAAAACTGTTTCATTAGCAGAAGATTTGTTAGCACTAACATTACAATCAATCATATTTTTTATCTCGGAGAACATTCTAAAATAGACTAAAATAATGAGTTGGGTTTTTAACTGTAAGTAGTCATTTATAACTGCTTTATTAAAAAATAACTGTAAATGATTTATAAAAAGGTAAAAACTTCCAACAGTTATAGCACAATGATCAGTATTGCTATAAATGCAAAGATAATAGTAGCTGGATGTTTGGTTGAAAGTTTCCTCCCATTAAATTGGAGAAATAAATCACATGAGCTAAAATAGTTACATATGATGCCCTGCAGACATTGAAGGCAATAGCAGTTAATATGACTTTAAGAAACAAATCTCCTAATTCTGATATTCCTCCAGTTTGTTATTGATCTAAACCCAGAAGTCCCCTTGGGTTTAATGAACAACTGGTATTCATGCTGAGAATCAACATATTTCTGCCATTATCCATAAGAAGTGAACAAGCCCTATCATTCTATCATTGATAATAGAATATATCATATGTTCTACTATGTGTGTACACATATATATGATATATTCTTCTGAAAAATTATTTAATTATTTCCTTGACTACATTAATAAATTAGAAAGCTAAACTCTTTAAACACAATGACACTATTTTTGTTTCATTATATTACAAGATTGGTTTCATATCAGGAATGGTGTTACTCAGATTTTTGTCCTGACAAAACATTTCAGTGAAATTATTTTTACTTTGCTTTAACTTACTTTCCTAGGATTGATGATGTCTGCTGGATAGTAAATACATTTCACTGATCACAAGTTAAATAAACAAAATACATGCTTCAAGAATTCATTGAAGGGAAATTGGGATAAGTATTGTAATCCCTAAAGAATGGGATAACTCATCATGCATCTATCTCCTGGGACAGTCACAAAACAAAGGGACATTTTGTCGTGCCTTCTTTTTCTTCTGGTAGGTATCTTGCCTGGAAAAGACCACTGTTCTTATAGATATTTTGTCTGGAAATAAACACTATGTTATTCAATTTAGCATCTATTCTCAATGCTAAAAATTTAAAATTCTTGTAAATCTGCGACCTTACTCCTTAAGTAAATAGTAAAGTTTTTCTTCTCTTTTCTCCTATTATCCTTTAGTAGAAACTGAATGCAGCAACAGTAATACAGAGATTAAGAAAGCTACTGTCTCCAGAGACCCCATTCTGCCATTCTGGTTCTGGCTGGTCACCCCCCCCTTTTTTTTTTCAATTTTTACTTAAATTCCAGTTGGTTAACATACAGTGTAATATTAGTTCCAAGTATAGAATTTAGAGATTCATCGCTTACATACAATACCCAAAGCTCCTTACAAGTGCCCTCCTTAACACCCATCACCTAAGGCTTCCATTCACCTTGTTCACAGAATTGCCCTTGGGCAGTAGAAGCTGCTTTCCTGCCAGTAGCTTGGGAACAAAGACCCCCACCCCCAACCTGGAGTTGCCCCAATGCCAATGACTACTCTGAGCAAGAGATGCAAAACTCAGCCATTTGCCTTCCAGACAAAAGAGATTTCATGTGTGATCTGTATTTCCTTGCTCCCTGTGGGAGCCAACTGAAGCTAGCCATCACTTGAAACCACGTTCTTACTTAGTTTCTCCTTTTCTCTAGAGAGCACTCCTTTAATGAATTTCTTGCATGAGAATCCCCATCCTGGGCTTTGCTTTTAGGGAACCTGACCTAAGACAATATGCAAAATTTATTTGTATGTTTAAAACCCAGAACAAATGGTATTTGTTGGCAAATCTTTCACTAATTTCACAGAAGGAAATAATTGCTTTCTTTCTCTGAGCTTTGTACACTCCTTACGTTGTTTATTATTGCCTACCATGAATTAGAGCTATTAATATGTGGTTTGGCTCCCCACTAGCATGGATGCTGCTTGAGAGTAGGAAACAGTAGGTCTCATCTGTCCTGTGCTCACCTCTTCAGCCTCTTCTTTTCATATATTTCAACATCTTGATCCCTCTCTTGGTCTCCCCTCCAGTCCCAATGCTCTCCCATAAATTCCTCAAGCTCTTTTCTGATTCTGGACCTTTGTTCTTGTTCCCTGTAGTTGGCATGCTTTTCCCCTCTGTCTTTGTCACAATGCTGATTATACTTCAGTTCTTGCCTTAAAAATCAACCTCTCATAGATGCGCTTTCCCTAAACACCTGGACCTAACGGCTCTTGCCACATTGGTGTCTGCTATGTTCATCCAGCCGTTGCCTTCATGGCTTCTGTTTTCCATGACTGCTATAATAAGCACCATGACCTGGTGGTGCAACAAATTCATGTATACTCTCATAGTTCTGGGACCTAGAACTCTCAAATTGAGGTGATGGCAGGGCCATGTTCTCCCTAGGGGAGGGTCCTTCCTTGCCTCTTCCTGGTGGCTATCATCTGGTGGTTGTTGGTGTTGGCTCCCCCAATAATGGGTCCATGGTCAAAGGAGCGAGACTGATACAAAGTGAAGTCAAGCAAAGCTTTATTTCACGCCAAGCATCAAGAATCAAACTGACCAGCCAGGGATGTCTCTTGCAAAGAGGCGACCTCTCTTTTCTTTACAAACCAGCTTTTAAGGGCAAAGGCCATGTGGTTGGGCCTGGCCACACACAGGTGACCAATGAGATTGTAACACAGAGAAAGCTGCCCAGTCATGCCAGGTCACACATAAGTGACCAATTGAATTACAATTTACCCTATAGTAGATATTTGAACTAGCCTATCACCTTGGTCAGAATTGGCACCCAAAGGGTGGGGCCCATACTCCTTGGTAGTTAGGGAGACAGTATGCACCCCCACCGATTGGATACCTCCACCTAGCCTGACCCACCCTTGAATTTGAGCTTTGTTACCTGGGACTGGTTTCCGGGACTTGTTTTTAAGTAAGTTCCCTGAAGGGGGAGGGGCAGGGTCAGGATGGAGCTGCTCTGGCTACATAGGCCCTTACAGTTGGCAATCCTAGACTGTCTTTGGCTAGTGAACATGTCACTCAAATCTCACCTCTGTCTTGCATGGACTTCTTCCCTGTGGGTCTGTATGCCTGTATCCAAATTACTCTCTTTTTATAAAATTAACAATAATAGTGGATTTGAGGCCCATCCTATTCCAGTCTAATTAGATTAGGTGCTGCTCGATGAGGTGCAAAAACCCTATTTCCGAATAAGGTCACATTCATAGGTTCCAGATGGACATGAATTCACGCTATTCAACCCAATACTTCTTCATAACATTTAACACAGTCTCTTCTTGTGGGGATTATTCTCTTGTTTAATTGTTTGTCTCTTGGCTGTGTCTGCTATGTTCACAGCTGTGTCACCAGTCCCCAGATGAGTACCAGACACATAGTAGGCAGTCAGTAAATGCCGATTGAATCAATTAAAGAAAATGTTCTTCAAGCATCAAGGACAGATTCATGTTAAATGTGCATAAAGTTGATAATTCAATGCCTTCATAATGATGAAAAACCTTATGCAGCATGAGTTTTGTCTACTGGCTTTTAGGGAAGGGAGGGTCAGTTTCAATCATAAAACACTGAAACTTAAGTGATGTTTAGGACTCATTTATCAGCTTACTGTTAAATAACATACAAAAAGATGGATCTTTTGCTTGGAACTGACTATTTCATTGCTATTAAGTATATTTATTTTATATGTCTATATAGATAAAGAGATGTAACTGCTAGAAGTAAGGCAGCTCAAATTATCAGAATTTATATTCTGGATAGGTTGTCAGACATGTGATTATTAGTTGCCCCTAACCTTCATACTCTGGGTATGAACTTCTACTCTGGGTATGAACTTTTTTGGAGAATGTGTTTTTTTCTTTCGACACAGTGAATGATTTCATAATAGACAAGGGCTGTAATTTGCAAAAACAATGAGAGTATTCAGAAGCTCAATGGGGCTGGTACTAATGAGAGAGGGAAAAAAGCAAACATAAACAAAAACCTTTGCATATAAATGATGTTTCAGATATTAATTTTAATTAACTTGCTAGCATTCAATATATGGTACACTGGTCTCTTATGTTTATTTTCTTTCTTTCCTTTTAAAACAATTCTGACCCCAAAAGATATATTCAGGTTAGTACCATCAAGGTCACTAGATATTGCAACATGGAATTAGCCTAAATAAAATACTTTGGTTCTATTTACAGAACCTAGGAGGCCTATTTCATGAGTATTTTGGAGTGATAGTACAGCTGTTCAGCTCTAGAACCCAGAGTACAGCCATGTGACCACTGACAAGTTACAACACCTCTAAGTCACTTCCTCCTTTTTCAAACTGGAAATAATAATGACTTTTCCCTCACAGAATTGTTATGAGGATTTAAAAACTTACTCCACGTGAAATACTAAAAGCAATGCAAAGTAGTTATCAGAGCACCATAAGACTATTTTAACCATCATGTACATGGCAATGATGATCAACAGAATTAGGATTTATTTCCAAGAATGCAGAAATTTTCTGTCTTGAGGCAGAATAGCTTTTAGATGTCCATGTGAATAAGATCTTTAGTTACTTATAATTATTTTTCCTTTTTTTCCCCCAATGAATTGACACTATTTTCCTTTAGAGAACATTTCAGACCTTCAGTCTGTTTTAGTCCTTGGTAAATTATGGTTTTCATTGAGTGGGAGGAGTGAATAGTAACTGTTTTCCCTTCCTGGTGTACAGCTATCAAGAATTTGAGGTTTTTGAGGTTGGCATGGGACACCAGTGGAATATCAAATGACAGGGTAAGAGCTAGAAAACAAATGTGAAGGTTCAGATCTCGTGCTGCGGATGGATGTGGCAGTATGCAATGAATACTGTTTGGAGTGAGTGTATTTAGGAAGTTATAAATTTGGAGCTTATTTATCTTTGTGAAAAACTTTTCTTTTTTTTTCTGAGTCACATTTCATCTTCAGTGGCATGGGACATAATCCGTGTCCGACAACTTCACCTTAAAACTTGGTGGCCAACCCTCTGTCCTCAGTGACATGGTTCTGAGATTCCTCAACTCTGAGCAAGAGGCTTGGGAGGAAAGAAGAAAATATCTTACAGTGTGATTAGTTCTGTTCTCTCCATCTGGAGCTAGCCTACAGGTTGATTATATTGAATATTTTTAACATAAGATTAACATGGCACACATCATTTTGATTGGAAGTTTTACTCTTTTGCCAGCTATCTTATTTACTCCTTGTATTCTTCCCTTTTAGTTCCATTCTTTTCAGCTACAAAGATGAAATGTTTAATCCTAAATGTGGAAAACAATTAATTGTTATTAATATATTTCTTCCTCCCCCTTCATTGCTTTTCTTCTAAAAAACGTATTTTTGCATTTTCTTTTGCCTCTATCTAGTAACAATATATTGTACCTGAGCTTTTCCTGCCATCTCACATTGTTGGTCTTTAAATCGTCTTCAATTTGCTCCCAAGAACAAATTTACATGTTTCTTTCATGGCATTTGCAACAGCAACTTACTACATTTATCCATTCTATTTTTTAAACAATTCTTATTAGTGAAGAATTCTTAAAATAATCTTCATGTTTTGAGGAACTTCTGGATCTTCTCACAATGCAGACTATCATAGACATAGAAGTTAATTTATTTGACTCATCTAATGTAGAAACCCAGGAATAGATCTCCTGTCTTCTGGGATGGCTAGAACCAGGTGATGGAAGGATATCACTGTTTACCTGCCTTCTCTCTTATTTTTCAAATCTGCTAAATTATTATTGGAGTCACATGGTCCTTAAAACAGGCTTCTATCCTCTTGAGTGCAAATCTGTTAAGAAAGAAAAGATTGCTGGGGCACCTGAGTGGCTCAGTCTGTTAAGCTACTGACTGGATTTCAGCTCAGGTCATGATCTCAGGGTTGTGAGATTGAAGACCCCGCATCCAGTTCTGCTCAGTGTGGAGCCTGCTTGAGGTTCTCTCCCTTTCTCTCCCCGCCCCGGCCCCTCCCCCACTCATGTGTGCTATCTCTTCTCAAATAAATAAATAAATCTTAGAAAAATAAGTGAGAGAGAGGCTGCTGCCTTCTCATCAGTTTGAACAAAGGCCTTAGACCTGACTTATTGTTCATATGCCTAGAACAGGTATAATTTGAGTTGACAGATGACATTTAAATACCCACTACAAAAGCTTCATCTTACAGATTTTTTAACTTTTCTTATTGAAGATGTGGGAGTTCCAGCAGTTACTTAATAATTCTAGATGGGCTTTAAGTCCAGTGTATATAATTATATAACTATAGTATATTATAATATAGCTATAATATATATTATATAATATGCTATACTATAATATTTTATGAACACAATGTGTTATTTGTACATCCTCTACTCAGCTTTTTTTTATTAGGGTGTCATGTTTTGTATTTAATATGTTGTAAATGTATTTGTATTAATGATAATTTTAAGTTGTTTGTTGGTTGGCAAAAATGGTCCACTTATTTGCTGTATCATGATATCGTCTATGAGAGTCTGAGTAATCTTTGGGATTCAGACTTTTGGGAGTCAACTTTAAGCTCTGTTAATCTCCCTAAATATCCATTATTACAAAAATGGACATAAAGTTATTGGGATTAAGTCACTAATTGAGATAGTCAACAAAAAGGATCAGTATGGTCTGTATTATTTTTCTGCTTAGATTTTATGCCATATTTCCCCATGACTGTTTTCTCCATTTTGAATATATGAATTCTTAATAGAAAGAATTGGTAACAGGCACAGAGACCTAATGTACAAATTGGAACCAGGTCAAAGAGTTTACAATTTTATAAGAATGTCAGTGGTTGAGAGTGTGCATTTTTGTTTTCTCTTAGTTGCTGTCTTCTGTCTCATCCATTAAATTTCTTTTATAGTGTATTTTGTTTGGTCTTTTGTTTGTCTTTGCTGTTAATTGATGATTCTCCTTTTACATTTTAAACACTGTGGCTGGTAACTTAATAACAGAGCAGGCCAGGTGCTGTTTTCTGTAATCCCCAAATTCTAAAAGCTAAGATTAACCTTTACCAAAGTTTCCTAGTACTCGGTCAGTAGACCTCTTTATTTTTCACAAAAATGTCAGGGCTGAAATATTTCTTTCTCTAAACACCTGTCAAAAGTCAATAAAAAAAAAGAGGATATAAAAACAGATGGTTGGATCATATTTGTAATCTTAAGGACTATGATAGTTTGCTGAAAACTATCTTGCTCTTGGTAAAGATTGACAAGAAAGAGAGCACCGAATGCTAGACATCTAGAGACCAATATAAAAGAAAAGAAAGACAAATATCCCTGGTAGGCTCTCTTACCTTTTTAAGATACTATTTGTTTCTTGTGAAAAGACCTAGCGTCCACGGGTCACTATTAAACATGCACTGTAGCTTTTAGTTTCTTTTATTTGTGAAAAATGAAGTGAGTTCTGATAGTTTGCAGGCAGCCTAAATTTTCTGGTAAGATACAATGATAAATTTTGCTGGCAGAAAAAGGGGAATAAAATAACATTCAAACACCCCAAAGATCTCTTCTGTCTTTCATCCTTAGTCTTTCTTGTTTTGTCATGGCATCAGACAGTTTTCAGAGAAATAATTCTTTGGATTCCTAGGTTTATTACGTGATAATGGTAGATGTTTTTATCAGTAGTTACAACCAAAGATGTGAATAATAGTAATGCCCAAAGCTTAAAGAATACTTCGTTGCTTTTCAAGCTCTTTTAAAATCGCAATATAATGGATATACCCTGCAAAATTGTAAGGGCAGTGGGGTGCACATTCTCCTGTTTTATAGATAAGGATACAAAAGCTAAGAGAGGTTAAGTGTTTAATCCAAGGTCATCCAGATACTCAGTAGCTAGCTGGGAACAGAATCTGATTATTTTATTTCTTACTCAGTGTTCTATTTCACGGCACTAGCTCTCAGAACACGTCGAGTGACATCTCTGTGGATGCATCCAAACTGCATAAAAACAAAAATCCTAAGAAATTGTTTTCAAATCTGTAACAATCATTAGCCAGTGTGAATACTGACGAGCCACAATTTCTTTTTTTGTTTAAATTTTTAGGAGGGGATTTTCATCATATTGACCCAATAGAAATCAGATTTAAATTCATAGGACTGTGATTTCATTTATGTTTCCAGAAGCATGGTGAGCTTCACACAAAACAATTTTCCATCTTTTAAGTCTTGCTAATCCACTTTAAGCTAGGCAAGAGTCACACATCATCTTGGCTGCTGTGATCACATACAAACCACCTCTGCTAATCTCTTCAGAGGGGATTTTCCTTTGCACAGGCCTACTGCACAGCATGGGACTTAGAGGCAGTTGCTAGCAAAGTTTCCCAGGTTCGTTTATAATTCAGCCTTTATCCTCAGACTGTAGCACGGAAGATATCTTCCAAATAATTCCAGGCCCTTTCACTGTTGTCTCTAGTTGTCTCCCCAGCTTTTAATTAACTGATGAAGTCGAGGATGCAGGCATTACAGCAAGGATTAACTAGGATTCACGTCGTTTATTTGCAAATGGAAATAGAAAACTAACCTGATATTTGACACACTGAGTTTCCAGGATATATCAGAGAGTTTTGATTGTTGAGTTTTCTTAGCTTAGTAAATTATATATATGTAAAAAATAGTACTTCTCTCTTGTGTCTCTGAATGCAATTTCATTTTAGATCAGGCGTTTGAAAATCTGAAGCACGGTTTAGATAGCTTCTAGTACATAATGAATGGCATCATAAATAAATTTGAGTGAGCAAAACATAAGCACAAGATTTCTTTAACAATTGAACAGAGAGCTAAAACTGGAAGAAATTTATAAATCCTAGCTTGATATACTTCATCTTAAGACAAACAAACCTTTACACAATTTATATATGTTCCAAGAAAAAAAAAAAAGACAAATGTTAAGTTGGTGAATTTAAGGATATGAATGCAAAACTCATTTTGCTATAAGGTTTGTAAATAATATTGTGTTAACTATGTGATTTAATTCTCCAAAATTGTAGTTCAAAAGATTTACTTTTATAGCCTGTGTGTTAGAACTTTGGAAAAGTTTATCGTTTAGAATCATCTTTATATTCAGTATAGCATATATCACATGACTCACTTCAGTTCTGGTGGTAACCGGGTAAAGCATGCCACCGGTAATGGTATGACTGCACACCCTTTGGTTGTTGTTTGGCAAAATTTATAGGCTTCTAATTTTAATCTAGTCCTTCTGCTGAGAACTGATACTTGAATTGCTAAAAAAAAAAAATAAGGCAGAAGGTCATGGGACATCCTTCCTAGAAGACCTAAAATCATATCATTGCAAGCTCTTAATTCTCTAACTGTAATTTTTCAGGGGGGAAAAAAAAAGTCTTAGCAAGAAGGAAAAATCTCTAAAGCTTTGGAAAAATCCCTAAAGTTTTTACAACTTGAGGTGGGAGATGCATGAATTCTTAGGTGCATGTTTTCTTTTTTAGGACATATCTTGACTAGTCTAAGAACTATAATTGGATTAAAGAAAAGATGATTTGTCTTTATCAAAATTATTGATTGCAGTATTTTTAAAGAGATCTATCTATGTAGCTATCTGTCTGTCTGACCTAGCCATGTATCATATGTCTGTCTGCCTATCCAGTATCTCTAATAAGGAGATAAGTGGAATCTCCACCTTGGCTAGAAAAAAGGAAAGATAAGTAACAATCACCTCATAATCTTAAACTCTTAATCCATCTTCCTTATGACCAGATTTTAAATATGGAATGAGGGCTGTCAGAAATGCAGATTTTCTGAGACAGTTAGTTAATAAATGACACAAAATACCCTGATTTCTTTAAACCCAGGGCTTTCTAGAATGTGAGAGGAGAAACGGCAGAATTGCAGCTCACTCCACAGCCTGTTTTTTTTTTGTGGTCCAGCCTTAGAATAAAAGACTTGGTACCTACTGAAGTCCTTTCCAGTTCTGGGATGTTTTTCATTTTCAAATGTGATACGAGTCTAAAAAAGATAAACACATCCTGCTTTTAACAGGTGCTTTGTCGTAAGTGCCTCAGTGATTTTACTTCACTCTCAATTCTCCTTGGCCCTCCCCACTGACACTCCTCCTTCCAGGAGGCACAAAAGTAATAAAATACATAATAACTTAGCTACTCTTCGGTATGCTCTCACTTTAAATTGATACTCATATCAGCAAATAGCTCATTGGGAAGTGAGATTACCTTTTGGAAACAAAATGTAGAACAAAGTGATGTCAAAAACTTAGTTATTGCTTCCTCGAGCTGTAAGAATGGCTAGTAACTTTAGTTAGTTTCCTGTTGTGTGTTTGGATATGGTATTTATCACTGGTTCCTTGTTGTGAGGGAAAATATCTCTGAGTAGAACAGCAGTTCCTTAGAAAACCAGGTCAGGTTAGTTTGGTTAAATGACCAAAGGACAGCGACGTGGCATAGGTTTTACCTCGGTTCTTATTTCGGTAGCTTATAATTGTCTGGAGATAGGCAACTAATCTCTTAATTTTCAGTGCATCTCTCTGACTGCATCCCCACACATCTGTATTCTAAACTTCAAGCCCCATTACCATGTAGAATACTAGGTAGAGTCCTGATGAAAGTTTATTTGGCACAGTGTTCATCCTGTTATGCACAAGTGCATAGAATTAAAATAATAATTTCTAGTTGATTTCATGCTTCCGTAGCTTAATGGTCTCCAATGCTACTACTAGATCCATTATACATATTTTTGTACAGAGAAGATGTACTGAAAGAAAATGTCAGCTTTTGAATAAAACTGTGTCCAAATTTACTCCAAAATGAAATTGAAAAGAAAATTGGAAATATGACTTTTAGAAGGATTTACTACTCTCTCCTTTCTGGGTAATTTGATACCACGGTATTCATAATGATCAGTGAAGTACTAAGGGCAATTTTGTGTTCATCTCTACACCAACCTGACATCTCCTGTTTTTACTTTAAGTGCAGTGAAATGTAATTAGCCAACAGCTTGGGGCTTGATTAAAATGTCACATTTTATAAATTTATGGTCATCTTCTGTGCCTTCCTGAAAGTGAAAGACTCAGAATTCAGCTCAACCTACATGCCAGGTAAAGGTATTCATTCATTAAAGAAAAGGGAAATGAACTCCTTGATGGTATTCAAGAGTTTCTCTCCACTTCCTTGTAAAGTACATGTAAATGATTTAGAAAAACTAAGCTTGAAAACCTTTGTGTGGATTGGGGCACCTGGGTGGCCCAGTCATTAAGCATCTGCCTTGAGTCTGCCTTCAGCTCAGGTCATGATCTCAGAGTCCTGGGATCAGGACTGCCGCATCAGGCTGCCTACTCACCAAGGTGCCTGCTTCTCCCTCTCCCACTCCCCCTGCTTGTGTTCCCTCTCTCTGTCAAATAAATAAATAAAATCTTATAAAAAAAAAAAAAGAAAAGAAAACCTTTGTGTGGTTTTTGATTGCTAATTTTTTAAAACAAAAGCTACAGAATATATCTCCTTAATTATTTAAAATCAATAATCATAATAAAACTAATAATAAAATTAGAACTGATTTCTGATTGCTCTGAATTTCCTAATAAGCTGTGTTAGGAAACTTGGCAGAATCTTCCAGAAATAGGTGGGGTGGTGTATCTTCCATTTCTTGACCTTTGGCTCTACCTTGGAACTTAAAACACTGGGACCTAGATAAGTGACAGTGCCAGTTCTGAGGCTAGGCCTTATGAAGACTTGGCCATATTGAATGGTTACCGTGCAAAACGAAAAGATCTGTCCTTGGGATCCACCCTGTCACATGTAGCCAACCTGAATGAGGAGGAAATCTCAGACCTATAGCTTGTTGTCGAGTCCTTCAGTTGGTCTCTCTCCGGATCAGCCAACCGCCAATCATCTGACCCACAGATGTGTAACCAATAATTGCTGATGGTAGCACTAGGACTCCGCAGTTGTGGGTTAGGCAGCAATAGTTAACTGATACAGAAATGTAGGAAAATGACATGCAGAGTAACTAAATAATGCTGTTCATGGATAAGAATTGTACTATCCAGCACAGACAAGAAAATGACTGACTTTGGGGGATACATGTTTTAATAATTTAGCAGATGTTTCTAAAAGTAATGCATTTACATAACCTAGGGGTGTAGGAAGCAGAAATTCCCTGCATCAAATGATATAATATTATAGATGTAAGCACTCTTGAGATACTAGTTATTAGTCTAATTGATAAATAGAACAACTTATTAAAGTGAGTGCCATATGACTTCGTGACTTTTTTTTTTTTTTTTTTTTACCAGTACCATGTTAGACCTGTCAGTGTTCTCCTTTGAAGACGGTGGAATCCTTCCTTCCTAGATTCAGCACCAAGGGGTTCATTGCAGGACTTAAAGAGATGATAGACTCATTGGGAAGACTGGAGAAACAAACTCCATTATGAGCTTCCAGGAACGGTTCTTAGAACTCATTGCAATATTGGGCCCCCAAGGTAACTGCTACCTGAGCCCTGCCCAGGAAAGTTCTGTCCTACCAACCCCAGAACCACCGAGCCCAAGCAGTGAGCCACAGAGGTAACAGAGTTGCCTTTCTCTCCACCTAACTCAGCATCAAATCAGAGTCTCCCTCTGGTGCATCTGATTCATAAAGAATAGAGCTAGAAGGAAGTCAGTAAGTATTTGTAGAGTCACCGGAGTGCCTGCCATGTGCCAGTCCCTGGCGTAGTCAATGGAAAGACGTAAGGAAACAAAACAGAAACCCTTGTCCTAATGAACCTTACATTTATGGAGTGGGAAACAAATGAAAATATGTAAAATACATAGTGTATTGCATGGTGATAAGTACTGCAGGAAAATGAAGGAAGAAAAAGATGAGGAGGCAGTGCTGTCAGCGAAGGTAGGAAACTTAAATGGTTTTGTTTGAAAATGCCCCGCTTTAAATGTAACAGCTGAGCAGAGTCCCAGAGGAGGCGAAGGAATAAAGCCATGCAGACATCTGAAAGAAGAGCATTCCAGGAAAAGGGAACAACAAGTTCAAAAGCCCTGGGGAGTAGGGGAGAGCGGCGCTGAGTGTTTAAGAAAAAGCAAAGAGCCTGGAATGAAATGAAAAATTCTGAGAGTAGAACACAAGGGCCTCGGAAAAGTAATAGAGAATCAGATCGTGTGCATTCTTACAGGGCGCAGTAAGGATTTTGTATTTTACCATGAGTGAAATGGGAAGTCATTGGAGAGTTTGACAAGATGAGTGACTTGAACTGACATTTTTTGCCGCGTACAAAAGAAGTGAAATCGACAAGATATAAAATTAGTGATTTTGAAATTAACAGTTCAGTGGGATTTAGCACATTCACAATCTTTCATAACCACTACCTCTATCTAGTTCCAAAACTGTTGGACACCCCCAGAAGAAAACCCCATTCCTACTAAGAAGTCATTCCCCACTCCCCCTCCCTCTAGACCTGGCAAACAACAATCTGCTTTCTGTCCCTATGGATTTACCTATTCTGGAAATTTCATAAAAATGGAACTGTACAATATGGGACTTTTTGTGTCTGGCTTTTTTTTACTTCGCACATGTTTTCTAAGGTCATCTATGTTGTAATCTGTATCCATGCTTTGTTCTTTTATGAATCAATAATATTCCATGACACGTATATACCACATTTTGTTTATTCATTCATCAGTTGAAGCATTCATCAGTTGTTTCCACCTTCATCTACCAGGATTTGTTTGATTACGTTTTCTTCAACTCTTTCGAGTATATACCTAGAAGTGGAATTTCTTGGCAATGTGGTAATTCTGCATTAACTTTTTGAAGAACCACCAAACTTTTTTCAGTGCAGCCACATAATTTTATATCCCCAGACTCAATGTACGAGGGGTCTCATTTTTCCATAGCTTCGCCAACACTTGTTATTGTCTGACTTTTTGACAATAGCTGTCTTGGTGGATGTGAAATGGTGTCTCATTTTGTTGTCACTTTTTTCCAAACAAAATCACCCTGACTGTTTTCTTGAGAATAGACTGTGTGAGGGCCAGGGCAGAAGCTATAGTAATTGTAAGAGTATATATTCTTTTCAATAAAAACTACTATGGTAGAATGGAAAAATGAATTTGCTTTGTCTGTTGAAGAGCTATATGAATGTGCAGAATGAAAAAGAACATGAAGCCATAGATTTCCCTATAGGGAAAGTCATGTGGAATGTTAAAATAAAGAAAAGTAAAAGTAATAACACCCTTACAAAATGGTCACAGAATCTTGTACACAGCATGTTTGGATGAGGTCACACAGGTCTAGAAGATGAGGGCTGCACTTGGGAATGAAATTACAGCTTTTTTTTTTTTTTTTAAGATTTTATTTATTTATTTATTTGACAGACAGAGATCACAAGCAGGCAGAAAGGCAGGCAGAGAGAGGAAGGGAAGCAGGCTCCCCGCTGAGCAGAGAGCCCGATGCGGGGCTCGATCCCAGGACCCTGAGATCGTGACCCGAGCCGAAGGCAGCGGATTTAACCCACTGAGCCACCCAGGCGCCCCGAATTTACAGCTTTTTATCAGTCATTTTTATTTTCCCTTTAGCTGTAAGAAACAGAAAAACGAAGTGAAAACTGGATTAAGTAATAATGGAACTATCTCCTGCAACTGTTACTCCAAGGGAGCAGCACACTCAACTCAAAGAAGAGGCTTAAGTGATGTCACCCCAGGACACGTTTCTCAAATTCATCTGCATCTAGATCTCTTCAAGTGTGCCTATCACTGTAGCACTTGCAACATTTATTCCATCTCAGCTTTAAATACTTCAGGAAAGATGTGAATTCTTTCCCAGATGTCCTCGTCAATGTGCCACGGCACCTCGTTGACTCCAACTGATCATGAACCAACCGCTCAGGCTGAGCTTGCTTCACATGCTCTCAGTATGAAGGTCCCACACCTAGTGCACAGATGACAAAAGGAGGAGAGATGGATTGCCAAGTGACTGTTAATAGAACGGAGTATCTGAATATTTGTCCTTACTCTGGTAGTTTTTCATTCTCTAGATTTGGATGTGTTGATATCTCTGAATCTCAATGGTCTTATTTAACCATTGGGGATGGAAATCTCTATTCCATGTGCTTATTGGGAAGATGAAATGAGATAAAACAGTAAAATTCTTTGTATATTTATAGGCACTGAGCAAATGACACCTGCTGTTCTTATTAGTAAAAATGATTATAATAACCATAGTTAAATTGAATAGCACTTAATATTTTATGTCATCACCTATCCCTGTGTTTTGCCCATAATATAAATGATCATCTTTTCTTTACTTCTATTCAATGGGGTCTGTATTTTTCTATACTAAACATCCTAATAGGAATAGGAAATCATCTGTCTTTACTTCTTTTAACTAACATTGACGATGGGTTTGTCTCATGTATCCACTGAAGATAATTCAGAGTCCTCTCTACTGTTTTACAGTAAATTCTTTTACAGCCCCTTTTATTATTATTGTTCAGAATACATGATCAATTTATCAAATATCATAGATTTCATCTATGATATTTTAAGTTTAGGTTATTCCTTGACTTTGGCCAATAAAATAATTTTCATTTGTATTGCTATTTCATGGAGATCTTTTGCGTAGGATATGTTTTAAATTGGATTCTCCCAGAGGCAGAACCTGAGACAAGGACCTGAGTACAAGTGAATTCTGGGGAGATGATCTGAAGGTAAACGGAAAGAATGGAGAGCTATAAAAGTGAAGGGAAGGCTGCCAAAAACGGTGCATTTCAAGTGAGGTACCATGCAACCAGGTGCTTCTGTGGAAAATGTAGGACACAGGAGGAAGCACAAAGTTCTGAATTATCCCACCCAACAGGCAGGGATTTATATACAAAGACTCATGTATGTGTACAGCAGATCTTAGGAGTCATTGGTTGAGGGGTTGATTCCTCCAACACTCCCAGTCTATTGGTCATGTTGCAAAATGGGCTCCAGTGGAAAGAAAAATTTTTCAGAAATAAATGGAAGGGCCTATAGTTGTGGTTGTAAGAGTGGGAATATGATTACAGTACAGAGAGTGTCTGTTCCAGATGTATCTTAGAAAATAAAAATGTATCTTTTTTGTGAGACCATGTGCTTTATATACTCAAAGGAGATAGATAGATAGATAGATAAATCTATATATATATAAAATCTGCTTGTCAGTCCTAAGTAGTGGCAGATCTCAGGTACTATATGTGGTCCTGCTAAATGTGAAAACTATTTGTACATTGTTAGGATGTTTAGTATAGAAAAATACAGACCCCACTGAATAGTAGAAGAAAACTAACCATTTGTGATGAACAGCCACTGCCTCACTGTTTACATATTTTGGAAAATCATTTATTCTGAAAAGAAGACACACCTTCAAATATGTATCTGTAACTATTGGCCTATCTTGTGAGACAGAGTAGCAGGAACTTGCAAATTCAAGGATGGAGTCAAAGTCAAGTTTGAGAGAATGGGGAGAGTCAGGAAACAATGAGGAAAATTCATGAGTTTACTTAATCCTGAGTGGGAACATGGAAAGTGGAAATAGAAAGGATTTCTTGGTTTGGGTTGCTCCAAGCCCCACAGATTTGGAATAATCTAGGCTATAGGCTTAGAGAGTCAGAATAATGCAAGCTTTGTGGGTCACTTTATCTCAATTGATCCTGAAAAATCTGCCTGCCAGCTCAGCTCGTCTTGTCATGAGGGGCCTTAACCAGAATTTCATGGAGCCCCTGAATTTGTGTGCAAAATGTGCGTGTATTTTTATCTTTGAAGAGGGTTCCCTGCTTTGATCATGTTCCTAAGAGTCATCCAAGCACCAAGATAACAATTGCAAGTCTTTGAAAAAGTTAGAGAATTTATTCATGCTTGGGACTTGGAAGGGAAACCTCTTGTGACTTACTAAGCTCAATGTAACGAGTAATGTGTTCCAGAGGGAGAGGGTGCTGATTCTGTTGTACTGAGACTCAGGCCAAGACAAGGGCAAACAGTGATTAATTGCCATAGAACAGGGAACTGCGGACAGGACACCCCTGGAATCTCATTTACTCACTTTTTTCAACAAGGCGAAGGTTAATAAATTGAACCAACATAATTTGGATGTTAAAATGTGTCAATATTGTTCCAGCTTTGGGCTCTCCAGTACCAGGGCCAATGGCCCTATGTAGCTATTGAGCATTTGAAGTATGGCTAGTGCCACATAGAGAAGTGATCATATTTAAGAGAGATATGTCTATATATTATTACATGTAATAAATACATTTTACATTAATTTTACCCATTGCCTTTTAGTGATCTGATTAAGCTTCTAGAAAAATTTATATTTATACGTGGCTCTCATCGCATTTCTATTGGACAGCACTCTCCTAGATCCTGGCAAGGACTGTGTCCTGTTGGACATTCAATTCTAATGGATAGAAGGAGACAATTAACAGCAGACCTACTAAGTGGATTATATGGTATGGTACAAGGTGATGAAGAGTTTGGGGGCAGGGAGAAAATAGCTCGAATAAGAGGGATCGATTGCAACGGGGTGATAGAATGTATTTTTCAAGCTGAGTGTGAGGGCAAGTTGCTTTAAGAAATGTGAAGACTTGAACAAAGAATCCTGCGGTATGGAAGAAGAGTTTTGCAGGAAGTAGGAACAGTCAGTGCAAAGACCTTCATGTGGAAGCTTGCTTGACTTGTTTGAGGAACAACAAAGGGACCAAGGAGGCTGGAGTAGGGTGAGATTAAAGGGAGGGTAGTAGGGACTCGGGTCAGATTGGCAAGGGATGTGTGAGGTGGGACAGATTATGGCATGTTTGAAGACTTAGCTATTTGAAGTCTTAGACACGGAATGAAATGGGGATCCACTGGAGAGTTTTGAGAGGAGGAATAGCCCAATTTGACTTACTTTTTTTTTTTTTTAGATTTTTATTTTTTATTATTTTGACAGAGATCAGAAGCAGGCAGAGAGGCAGGCAGAGAGAGAGGAGGAAGCTGGCTCCCTGCTGAGCAGAGAGCCCGATGCGGGGCTCGATCCCAGGACCCTGAGATCATGACCTGAGCCGAAGGCAGAGGCTTACCCCACTGAGCCACCCAGGTGTCCCTTGACTTACATTTTGAATGGATTGCTCTGGCTGGTATCTCGTGACGGTGAATCAGGAGACCAGCTTGCAGGCTCTGCAGTATTCTAAGCAAGAGAGAGAAATGGCTCAGACCACGGGCCTGGCAGTACAGATCCTCAGAAAGGTCAGATCTTCAAACCATTCAACTCCCTACTCCCCGAAGTCATTTTCAAACTTAGGTCAAACCGGGGAGATTTTAAAGTTATTAGCAGGTTTCCTGCCAAAACAATATGGAACTTATTTCTTGGTCCACTTCTGTGCAGATTTGAGCTCTGTTCCTTTTATCCCCACGCAGGCTTGGAGTTATTTATATGTTACTTAAATAGGTTCAAGCTTTCCTCTGGAAAACAATTATCCTTAGGAGGCGGGAGCTTTGCATATTTGATTATCAGATACACATTTCCTGTTCACTGTCTTTCTGGAAATTCTATTTTCTGTGAAACCTCAGATGGATGGTAATAATAAATGTTTGCTCAGCAGCAGCTGGTCCCAGATTGTTATCCTGTCGTGAGCATATTTTATTTATTCATCTTCATTTTTTTAAACCTCTTTTGGTAGCCTTTGCTTTTCTCTAGGCGTTATATGTGAAATAAAAATATGTAGTGCTTAATGTGTTCACTTTCAAGTTTCTCTCACTGAATTAAGTACAATTGTATTTATACTAAAAGCCTCACGCAACCTGCTGTGCATCACTGCGGATTTAAATAAGAACCTGAAAAATGAAGAAAAGATCTTCAAACATTGCATAATGTTAGGACAAGTGCTCCACTTTTTAAAGTGCTTTTGCAGGGAGGTCTTTAATGTTGACTTTGTACTAAGGATGTTGCTTGCAAAAGAATTTGTCTAGTGTTCGATTTGAAAACGTTAGGGAGAGAATGGAAAAACCCATCCCCATAAAGCCTACTATAGCATCCATATACTTCTGATTTTATATAAGTGAAATGAAAAACATTTTTTCTGTTTAAATGGATCATAATGTTCTGTTTGTGTTGCTTTCAAATGGATGACACACTTTATCTGATGATCATATTATCCAGATCAGTCTTCGATAATATTCAGTAACCCAGAACTGAATGAAAGTTATTTATTCTGCTGCTTGTGTGATTAGGGATTTTTTTTTCCCCTGACTGGACTTTCTCTGATCTTAGTGTGAGTAACTCAATTGTCCAAACCCATTAGGAGTTACCATCAAATAAACTGATAAATTAAAATGAGCTGTTCTTAACTCTGATAGCTTGCCTTTTAAAGGTAAAACTTGAATGGCTGGTAAGTCTATGGTCATTGGTGGCAAACGGATCTGTATTCTGACCCCAAAACTCTGACTTATCAACTTTGTAATCTTGATCAATATATTCAATATTTCTGAGCCTCTATTTTCTCAATACGGACACAGAGAGTTTACCGTATAGTGCTGCCATATACAGAAAGAGAAATACTGTGTGTGCATTAGCTTTCAACAGCTGCGCCACAAATTACTGCAAACTTAGTGTCTTTGCACAGCGCCCATTTTATTATCCCCTCACTTCTGTAAGTCAGAAGTTTAGGAAGCCTCAATGGGGTGGTCTACTTGGGGTCCCACAAGGCCGAAATTAAAGTGTTAATTAAGGTGTTAATTAAGCCCACCTGGACTCTTATCTGGAGAACTTGGGTGAGAGTATGTTTCCAGGCTCATTGAGGTTGTTGCTAGACTGGGTCTGTGTAGTTGTAGGACTGAGATACTCATTTCTTTGCTGGCTACTGGCAGCGAGATATCCTCAGCTTCTCAAGGCCCCCTTTGTGCCCTGGCATGTGCCCTGTTGACCTTAAAAGATATAAACAGCATGTCGAACCTTTCTGGTACTCGACATCTCTCTGTCTTCCTTTCTGCAGACTCTACCTGATGCTCTTCTCTGTTTCTACCGTTAGAGTGTGTTCGATGATTTGGGGCTCACCTCGTTGAGCCAAGTCACTATAGAAATTTTAAGATCAACTGATTAGTAACCCTCATTACATCTGCCAAGTATATTTTGCCATGTAACATGGTCTTGGAGGTATCACCAAGAGGCAGTCATGGGGGACAAAATTCTGCCTACCACATTTTGCAAAATACTTAGCTCGACATTGCTTGAAACAGAATGAATGCTGATGACTGGTTGTTGACAGCTATAATGAGGACAACACACCCATGTTGTGGACATGTCTACATTCTAAACAAATGTGCCACCCTGAAGTTAATTCCAGGGCACATTATTTTTCGATGACTGTTTTTAAGATGCCTTGTTATGAAGTTGGAAGATACCAGAGTATTTCAATGACAACTTTATTCACCTAAAATGAGGAATGAAAATTAGAGAAGAGGTGTTAACCTTTATGCCTTTCCTGAGGCTTCTGGGAGCTGGGAACTGAGCAGATTGATAATAAGACAATGTATGTTATGCTCATATGGAAAGGCACCTGCTTTTCTGAAGGAGCCCTTACGGTAGAAATCACTGGAAAACTGTGACAGGAGACATTGGGACAGTGACAGAGCGTTAGCTGTATACAGCAAGGAAAGGTAAGAGAAAGGGCATTCCAAGGAGAATTGTTGAAGAGAGGAGACAGAGAGGCTTATAGGGTTTATCCAGAGTGAAAAGAAGCAAGGGTAACAGCAGTGCATCCTTAGAAACTAAATTGATTAACTGGATGTTTATTAATGTTTACAATATTTAAAACACAACAGCACTTGGAAGAAATTAAACAAGCACACAAAAAAGTGAAACTCATCATATATGGGAGATGCTGTTGATGCCCACCCTTATTTCTTTATCATTCTCCATCCCAGCATTTCTCAACCTTGACACTGTTGTCATTTTGGGCAGATTAAAAAAATTGTTGTGGGGTTGGGAGTAGGGGATTCCAGATGTTGTAGGATGTAAAGTGGAATCCCTAGCCTCACCCACTAGATGCCAGTAGTCCCGTCTCCATCCCAGTTATGACAACCATCAGTGTCTCCAGAAGTTGCCAGATTTCTCCTGATTGAGAACCACTGAGGTGGTTCATACACTTGAGATGAACCAGTGGTTCACACACTTGAGTGTACATCAGAATCCCCTGGGGGACTTATTAAGCCAGATTGCTGGGCCTCGGCCCCGAAGTTCCTGCTTCTGTCTTGGATACTGCTTGAGGATTTGTATTCCTAGTAAGTTCTCAGGTGATGCTGATGCTCCTGGTACAGTGACCACACTTTGAGAACTCCTGCTATAGATACCTAAAGCTTCCGGCTGCAATCACCTGATACTGTCCCTGAGGACTTTCTCTGGCACTCTGCTCCCTTGAAGCAGACATAAGGTGTTAGAGAATCAGTGACCTGGGAGTTGCCAGTAGGGAGTAGCAATTGGGGAGGGGAGTAGGTAAATACCTCATGTGTCTTACCTCTTAGGTAAGGTTCTTCGCAATTTCCCAGCGGTCTTCCCAGGGGCATACAGCAATAATCTGCTCATTAGCTAATCTTATTGGCTTCTTCCCTTCTCTGTCTCACTTTTCTCCTCCTCTACTGGCACTCTCTGGTGCCACCTCCCTAATGAACTACATTTGCTCAAACCCTTATATGGCAATCGCCTTATGGGAGAACCTAAATTAGGTCATATGTTATAACTATAGTTTCTAGGTTTTTCTTTTCTCTCTTTGTTAAGGGCTGTTAATTTTTCCTCCCTTTAGCTCAGAGGTTCTCAACGGGGAGCTAATTTGCCCCTCTCTGCCATGGGATGTTGGCATTATCTGGAGACATTGTTGGTTGTTATAAAGGTGGATGATAGAGAGGGGTGCCTTTGGCATTTAGTGGATAGAGGCCAAGGATGCTGCGAAACATAACATCCAAAAAAAAAGAAATGTAGGGACAGGACAGCTCCGACAAGAAAAAATTATCTGGCTCCAAATATTAGCAGTGCCGAAGTCAAGAAACCAAGTTCTAGCCTAAAGGATCCAGGGAAGGTGCATACCCATAAGCATATTTTTGCAGTTATCCTCTCTGGAATTACAAGCTTAGGTTCAAGTTCAGATAAGATTCTGAAATTGTAGCCATTCATCTACCTGAGAAATAGTAGGCACATTCATTCCAAGGCATTTTTTTTTTCTTATCCTGTGCACTGGAGTATTCTTATTCCATAAGATCTTTGAACTTCTTAAAAAATACTTTCCCAAAAGTATATGTTCAGTTTTCAATAGATGCAATTTTATGAAGGTTTAAAAAAATGCAATTAATATGTTAATAGATATTTTCGGAAGTCTTGCCTTTTTCTGTTTTTCTTTCATTCTCTTTCTCCCCCTTAAGGAAAATACCAGCTGCTTGTTATGTGTGTTGAAGGGTAGGCCAGATCAATGTATTACTCAGCTGTATATGTGCATCACAGCCTCCTATAAGAGAAGGTGATCATCAGGTTGTTTCTATAGAAATATCAAATTAATTTTTGGCAGAAGATGGAATTGCCATCGCACTGCTGGAAATTGGTATATTTGGATAACTGCTTTCAAGTTTTCTCTTCTGCTAAAATTGTTACCATTCAAAAAAGTTTCTGGATACCTGACACATGGGGCATTTTTCTCAGTGTAATCTTTTGAAATGTTGAATAGTAATGAAAATGTTCAAATCAATCAATGTAAAAAAAAGGAATCTTGATAAATGTATAGTGAAAGATAACAGAAGAAAACAACAATCACTGCATAGAAACAAGCGTTTATTTTTTATTTTTTAAAAGATTTTATTGTATTAATTTTATTTGTATTTATTTTATGTATGTATTTATTTGAGAGAAGAGAGAGTGTGCGAGCCCAGAGGGAGAGGGAGAAGCTGAGCACAAAGCCCAATGCAGGGTCGATCCCAGAACCCTGAAATCATGACCTGAGCCGAAATCAGAAGCTTAATTGACTGAGCCACCCAGGTGCCCTACAAGTGTTTCTTTTTAATTTTATTTTTATTTATTTATTTAAAGATTTTATTTATTTATTTGACAGAGATCACAAGCAGGCAGAGAAGCAGGCAGAGAGAGAGAGAGAGGGAAGCAGGCTCCCCGCTGAGCAGACAGCCTGATGCGGGCTCAATCTCAGAACCTGGGAACATGACCTGAGCCGAAGGCAGAGGCTTTAACCTACTGAGCCACCCAGGCACCCCAAGTGTTTCTTTTTTAAATAAAAAATTGAAGATGAACTAACTTGTGAGCCATTGATTTGAAAAGGAGAGAAAAAATAGAAGTAGGACAAGGAGCTGAATTTAAATATACCCTCTTATAATAGTAATTTCTCAAAAACTTTTAAAAAATAAATGGATCACTTCAATTTTTGAAATTGATAGTGTATTATTTTAAAAAATTCAACTTTTATCAGTGTTACGGTAGTCAAGATGAGTAGGTGTGACTGATTTTTAATCCCATTTATTTCTCAGAAGTCTGACATCAGTCATTAAAGTTTTAAAATTCAGATCAGTATTTTTTTTTTTTTAAATATCACACAGCCTGAAATGCAACTATTAAATAATTAGCTACAGGTAAGTTCTGCTTGTAGTAATTATACCAAAAAAAGCTATTTAATATCACTGGGTTGCAGATTAAAATAAAAGTCCATTTTATGTCACAGTATTTCATTCAGCAACCTTAACACTTAAAAAAATCTAGTCATAAGACAGTCACCACTTTTAAAACCTCAAGTTATTTGTGCTTCCATACGGAAGGCAATGTTTTATGTGACAGCTTTTCTAGAGAATATACAGTGAAGTAACATTAGGGGAGGGCAAGAGAGAGGAAGTTGGGGGAGAGAGAGAGAGAACGAATGAGAGGTATGGTTTGAGGCATTGAATAGGAACAAAGATTTTAGGGAATACATTTCTGGGATTCTTTTTACAATGCTATTTTACTCTGTGGAAGATATCACATTTTGTCTATTTATATACGAAGTAAAGTGATTATGTGTCTGATAAAATGTGGGGATTATGGATAAATGACAGTAAGTCAGGTGTTCTTTACCAATTGAAGAGAACAAGTGAAAAGGTTGAAAATCTGTGTAATTTAGTTAAATAACTATTGCATGTCCTCATTTTTTTTGTGATTTATTTTCTGTTCCTTATAATAAAAAGTTTTAATATTTTTAAAAAAAGGTTTCTGAGATTTTAAGATAGAAGGAGAATGAAAAATTAACATTCCTAGTGACAAAAAAAGCCCTAAATGCTCCTATTTGGACATTTCATTTCGGTTTTTTGTATTGCTTCATCTTAAATACGATAGATAAGTACCCCTATCGTATTTGGACATACTTTTCTCTAACTCCACCCAAAACCAAGGAGATGATGGCCATATTCATTGCTTTAGACAAAGTGTCATGCAAGGTGATTGGTCTGGGAATGATCCTATCTCCCTTGAGGATGTATAGTTGATGAACGGAACATAATGGAATTTAAATTCTCTTAAACACACAATGAAATTTCTAAAAATATCACAGTAAAATGTATTTGATATGATTTTTATATCACTAGATGAGATCAGCTCATGGATTTGGGACATGATTCAATACAGCTTATCACCTCTCAAAGGCTACTTTGATAATCAGCATAGCACCATCTATCTAGAATAGACTAAACAAATGCAAATGCAAATATTTGCCCTACTTGAAAAGCTGTAGTCTTCAACTGAATGGTGGGGATTCTAGTCTCCTGAAGGGAAGATCAATTAGGTGAAAGGTTGAGATTTGTTTTAAAATAGCTGTGTTATCTAAGGCAAACCGAACCACCCATTCAGAGAATTACCATCTAGAAAATGATACACTAACCAAAATTTAACTTACAGCTATCTTGTTAAACAAGCATGATCAGATTCTCTGTTCCCAAGTGCTTATGTCAGCCCTTGGTAAAACACTTGCAGTGAGGTATCTACTATAGTAGTAGAGCACTATGTAATATTTGCTACCTGCAAAACTAACTGGAAACATTCAATATATTTTGGAGAACAAGGAGACATAATTGGAAATAATGTATTTCCATAATATTTATTTCCATAAATACATGACTGTATTTAAGGAAATGGTTTGGACAGTGTGGAAAAGGATGCAAAGGTGCTGCTGCTGTTTTGATTATTGCTCTCTATTAGAAGTTGCTATTAGTGATGAGTCTTGTAGAGAGGAGAGACAAAGGTCCAGCTAAATGCTCCTTGACTGACCTGGTGATGACAAATTCAAGAAAGTGAAAATCTTATATGGAGATGTTGACACAGTACTTGTCCATTCGTATTTAGTGTCCAAATTAGATGTAGTTATTGTTGACTTTCTGATTTGAAGATCTATGTTTAATATGCTAGAAGCCATTGTTGAAATGTGTCTAGATTAGTAGCTAAGAATTATTTTGAATTCGTTTTCCTTTAAGGGTTCAGTGAGAGAAAAGATTATGGAAAATAAGAGATTGGGGAGCATAGTGACAAGGTAGAAATTAAGATGATTATGAAGCCATTGGAGATTAATGGGAAAACTGGGATATATTTTGAATTGGTCCATCCTTTTTACTCATTATAGGAGTCATTAGAGGACAGCTTCTTCAATCTTTAATAGCCCAATCCATTCATATCTCTATTTAAAAGAAATCTGAATGTATAAGAGTAGGTAAGATTATTTAACACATTGGCTAAAATGCCATCCAGTTGGATTATTTTTATAATCCAATTAAGTTTATAATTGTGGGGTAAGAAAAGTAATTTTCCCTCTACTTTTCTTGGTTCATAGCTGAGACCTCTGTAACAAAAAGACAGAATAAAAAGAGATAAATAGTTTATTAATGTGTACAGCACACATCACATAGGAAAACCTTAACCGAGTAACTCAGAATGGCTACTTAAAACTCCATCTTTGTGAAGATAGAACATCTTCACAAAGAACAATACATTTGTAGAAAATGACATGACAAAAGAAAACAATGTTTGGCTTTCAAGGGCGGCAAACCATGCATAAATATATGGTAGGAAACTAATGAAATAATGTTTGTGGGCAGATACCTTCGTTGATATTTCTGGGCTGGTAAGAATGTCTTCTTTTTTCCTGCCACAAGAAGAATATTCTTCATTTGGGAGTTTTATCTCCTGCTTTCAGGAAGAAAAAGGAGGATCCAGAATGTCCTTCTTACACCTGATGTTTCTTAAGTACTTTTATTTTGAAAAATCAATACGCCAAAGTGACGTATTTTGGGATGACATGTCTGGTTTCCTTCATCTACAAGAAAAAAAAAAAAAAAAGCCGTGGCTTTTTCAGATCTGAGTATTCAGAGAATTATAAAACATTCTTGTGCTTTACCTTTATTTCTTGCACTTTACTAGTTCTAGGCTGAAATAAGAGTGAAATTTTTGACATGTCAAGCCAAATTTTTGATGCTATTGTTCAATGAGTGGAACCAGAGGACCGAGATAAAAATAAAATACTTTCTTTTCACATCTAAAGCATGAGACCCATTTTCAGAGTGAAGGATAAAACCAGCCCTTCTGGTTAGCGGATACCATGCAGCTTCATTTTTATTTCAGTCCTTTGGCTACAGACAAACAAACAGAAAGGCAAATAATTTTATTTCCTTTTTGATTCTCTGCTTTGAGGGAAAGAGGGCATAAGGATACTAAAGGTAGTGTTCGGCTTTTTTTTTCCTTACAGAAAAGAAATATTTTTAATATTTTTTTATTTTAATGTATTTCTGGCTAATATGATGAGTAATGTTAGAATGAAAAGTGGAAGTCATACAATTTGTGGGACAAAGACAACTGTATGTGGGACACTGAGATCTTAGCTTGTGCAATCAGAGGCCATCAGAACCGAACAGATTAAAATTAATTTGAGGTGATGAGAATGTTCTTATTCCCTAGAACTGAGCTTCTGTCTTCTGCTCCTCTCCTGCAACTACCACTAAACCTCTGTTTGTTCAGTTGTAAAACAAAGAATTCCAATCTGTGAGACAAAAATTAAAAAGACACAACAAAAAGCCACAAGAGTCACATCTGTTACTGAGTGTAATGGGGCTCAAGCCATTGTTTAGGTAAATCCCAAATGATAAATAACATTGTATTTGACAGCCTTTCTAGAAAGAAAGAAGAAAAAAAAAGCCCTCATTGATTTATATTTTAGTATGCTAACCCAGTTTTGGAAAATCCAAGGCATATTTAGTTGAAGTGAAAGAAAGTTAACTGCTATTTTAATTTTAAAGGAAATTGCAAAGGTTAGTGGTATATTTTTATGAGTATAACATGCACAATTACAGGAGGCATGACTGACCAGAGTGGATTATATTTTACACATAATTAGTCTAGACCCATGTTGGAGCCACTAAGAAGAGGGCAGTTGGCTGGTGTTGCTAACACTTGCTGCACTCTTGGCATACTCATTAAGAAAAAAAAAAGAAGTTTTTCCTTTGGCTTTTCATAGTAAAGCAGTTTTTGTAATAATATTGGGTAAATAAATAGGTATCTTCCAAAGCTATATGTTATCTTAAGGAATCTAACTTATTGATTTTTCTTTCCTGTAATAAGAAAGTTAATAGTTGGAATTGTAAGTAGTTGCTATAGTAACTCACACAAGTGTGTTTCTCTTGAAGAGGAAGCATATGATTAATTTGTCTTTTAACCTATTTTATTATGACAACACCCATGAAATGCAGGAACAGATATCTGTAGTTCTAATAATTTTATCTTTTTTACCTGAAACCCTCTAAATAATATTTTCAGATTAAAAAAAAACATTAATTAGTAAAATTAATTTGAACTTCAGGTAAGAGTAAGTATATCTCCATAAGAGAACATTTTTAAAGACTTCTAAAGTATTCAGTCCTTTGTATTATTTTACATATTATGAAGTTCGTTAATGTTCTACCCAAACAAATTTTAAATTTATGAGTCTTTTATTACTTCACATAATGCTTTTAAAGTAAAAATAACATTCAACTTAAGATGGCAAATGTACTGCTGCTTCAGAATATATTAACATCTTATTTTAATATCATGTATTATTGGGCTTAAATTTGCATGTGCATGTGTCTCTATTTCTATTTAAATATATAGATTTCTCTCACAAATACTGCTTCCTATAGTCTTCATAAACTAATGCTAAGTAGTTCTCTAATGTTTTTTGATAATCTAATATTAATTTCTATTTTTAACCGAATTTGCAAGTCTGAATGGCTATAGGACCCAGCCAGGCAATGAAAGTGAGTGAAATGGGGGCGCCTGGGTGGCTCAGAGGGTTAAGCCTCTGCCTTCAGCTCTGGTCATGTTCCCAGGATCCTGGGATCGAGTCCCACATCAGGCTTTGTGCTCACCGGGAGTCTGCTTCTTTCTCTCCCTCTGCCTGCCATTTCTTCTGTTTGTGTTCTCTCTCTCTCTGTCAAATAAATAAATAAAATCTTTTTATTTATATATTTTTATTTATTTATTTGACAGAGATATCACAAGTAGGCAAAGAGGCAGGCAGAGAGAGAGGAGGGGGAAGCAGACCCCCTGCTGAGCAGAGCACCCGATGCGGGACTCCATCCCAGGACCCTGAGACCATGACCTGAGCAGAAGGCAGAGGCTTAACCCACTGAACAACCCAGGCGCCCAATAAATAAAATCTTTAAAAAAAAAAAAAGAAAGGAAGGAAGAAAGAAAGAAAGAAAGAGAAATGGCCAAGGTGGAAGACAAAAAGGAACAGCTGGGACTGAAGATCAGATGCCCAGTGGAAAGATGGCAGCTCCTTCTCATGCCCTGGTAAGTACTGATGTATGGAATGTGTACCAGTGTTTTTCCAATTTTCAAAGAAAAACCAGAATTCTAAGTGTTGATGGGAAACCTGTTTGCATCCAAATTTAGGAAACTGAGGTCATTTAATGTTTGAAAAATGTACCATGAAAGTCCAAACCATCTGCAGTTTTCATTAGATCGCCAGCTGTCATTTTGCGGAGTCTGTTTACCTCAAGGGGCAGCTTCCACTTCTGGAGCACAAAACTCTGAGCTCTAGATGACTTTTGATCTATGAAAAGTACCAGAATTTATATTCATGTTTTATCGATGCAGAAAGCAAAATTAGAAGGGTGAAATCAACATCATATATCAGCAGCACTCTTAAAAGAATAGATTCCCTCTTGCTCTTTTATTTTATTTTATTTTTTTAAAAGATTTTATTTATTTATTTGACAGACAGAGATCACAAGTAGGCAGAGAGGCAGGCAAAGAGAGAGGGAGGGAAGCAGGCTCCCTGCTGAGGAGAGAGCCAGACGTGGGACTTGATCCCAGGACCCTGGGATCATGACCTGAGCCGAAAGCAGAGGCTTTAACCCACTGAGCTACCCGGCACCCTCCCTCTCGCTATTTTAAAGCGAGTTGTGATCTTCCATTGAATTATTAGAATTCTATGTTGCGATGAATGGAGGCCTCCATAGGAAAAAAAAAAACATTTTGGAGCAATAGAATGGTTTGGGTTGGGGCAATTGGGGCAGATGATTGAATTATGCACAGGCACTTTGTTAGGTGAGGCCGGGTTGAAAGAAAGGGCAGAGTGGTTTTCAGGGAGGACATAGAAGAGCTGGAGATGTGACTGGATGTGTATAGGGAGTGAGTTGATTGAGGAAGATCGGTTTTACTATTATGAGTCTGGGTTAACTTCCTCCCAGTCCTCTAATAACACCTTCTATAAAATCTAGATTGCATTTCATCACTTTCAGAGGTGGGTCTCTGTTGGTACTGTTTATTTAATGTTGTTTTTGCTTGATATTAGAACATCCTGAAATTGGTCTCATGGTATAACCAAGCAACCTGAGAATGCCCAGTACGACAGAGTTATCTTGGCTTCTATCTCCTGCTATTTTATTAAATAAGACACTCCTCAGAAAGCAGTAGTTTTGAAATGAGAACTTACGGAAATGCAAGGGTGGAGATTTATTGTAGCAGCTGGATATATGGGGAAGGAAGGAAGGGGATTTGAACAGAGAGGGTGGAGGGAGAACTGCCATATGGCACAGTTTTGGGAGTCATTGTGCTGGCCCAGGATGGAGGTGCATCTGCCACTACTCTTTTTTTGTTTCCATGTCATATGATTTTCTTAAACCATGTTCCTTGCAACCTAATCGTTTACTTCATAATAGAACTATGAAATAAGATCTGTGGGATCCCAAGCTTTATGGAGTCTGCCCATTGCACCCTCCCTTTATTCTAATAAGGCAGTTCAGTAGATGCAGACCTCTGACAACAAGAGAGAATGTGGCTGGTGATGAAATGGCATGAAGTCCTAGGACTGGGTGTCCCTGAATTTGCTGAGATAAAATTTGTTTGTTTTTTTAAGACTTTATTTATTTGAGAGAGAGAGAGAGAGCATGAGCAAGAGAGAAGAGGCGATGGGCTGAGGGAAAGGGGGAGAGAGAGAATCCCAAGCAGACACCCCACTGACCAGAGAGCCCTACGTGAGTCTCAATCTCACAACTCTGAGATCATGGCCTGAGCAGAAACAAAGAGTCAAATGCTTAAATGACTGAGCCATCCAGATGTCCCCCTTTTAAAAATATTTTATTTATTTATTTGAGAGAGAGAGCATACAAGAGAGAGCAAGAGCAGGGAGAGGGGCAGAGGGAGAGGGAGAAGCAGATACCCCTCTGACCAGGGAATCCCATGTGGGGCTAGATCCCAGGACCCTGAGATCATGACCTAAGCTGAAGGTGGACACTTAATCGACTGAGCCACCCAGTCACCCCCAAGATGAAGTCTTATTAAAGCTCTGTTAAAGTAGCCTCTTTGCGAAGAAGCAGTGGTCTCTCAGGAAGCATAACGAATGTGAACTTTGTAGTCATGGATTTGACTTGAAACTCTGCCTTTTTTTTTTTCCCCCCAACTTGGTGACCCAGGGCAAATCGCTTAACTTCTTGGTGCTTATAGAGGAGGAAAATTTTCTTGATTCTCTTACGGTCCCTGACTGGATCTAAAATTAAACTAACAAAGACAGATGAACAGGAGAAAAGCATATATGTTTTACTAATTTTTTTATATGTGCATGGAAATCTTCTCAAGATAATGATGCCCTGTAGAAGTGGCCAGAGCTGGAAGCTGTTAGACATTTTAAGCCAAGAAATCATAAATATGTGAAGAATGACAAGACAAAGGGGTTTGGACTAGAGGCAGCAAATGGAGAAGTAGCAGCTAGGAAGATGAGAGTTAATTTAACAAGGTTTGTCCAGATTTCCTACCCCCAAATTCCCTGTCTCTGATGAGAGCAATGTCTTCCTTCCTCCTGGTACAGGAAGAATGCCTTTCAAATGGGAGAATTATCTCCGGCTCTCAGGGAACTGTGGGGCAAGATTGGGGTGAGGTCAAAGTGACCTTCCAAAGTGACCTTCCTGCCATTTTCTCAGTCTCTTTCACCTTAAAGTCTTCAGTATGCAGAGGTGTCCTATTTTGGGGTAGTGTGTCCTGAACCCATAAAGGTCTTTCACAATAACCATGTTTTTCAGGATGTACAGTCCATAAGTCTTGTGATTGTTTTGGAAGTGTTATCTTCTTTCTTTTTCCATAAAAATAAAACCATGTCTATTATGAAGAAAAGAGAACTTTGTTACCAAATCTGAACTATTATGAGGATGACTACTACAAGGAATGATGCCGTACTTCAACATTTTTTTTAGGAATTGTTTCTTCAAAATACAAAAGTTTTGTAGAAAAATACAATTCATAGTAACAAACCATAGTCTGAAATAAACAAGTTTCTGCACAGATAATACGGTATTGGACAATAACTAGTGAAGTGATTTAGTGAAGTGAAATAGCTCCTAAAATAGTTAACTTTCATAAACAAATTTTACTGTCTATGGATAATATATATACTATATACCCATAAAATCTAATGTATACCTTTTACATAAAAAATAACTCTAAAAAAGCCTTTTATCTTTGAAATAATTTCAGTTTTATAAAATGTAAGCAAAGAAATGGCAAAAATACTACATATATTTCCCATGTACCTTTCACACAGCTTCCCCAAATGTTCCCCCACATAAGCTTAATGCAATTTCTCAAAGAAAATTAATGTTGATGCCATATTATTAACTAATTTGCAGACCTTATTTGAATTTCTCCATTTGTTCCTCTAATATATTTTTTTGTGCCTTAGAACACAATCAAGCATCTCAAACAACCAGAGGTCTCATGTCTCCTCGTCACCTCCAGTCAGGGAGAGTTTCTTAGTCTACCTTTGTCTTTCTTTAGCTTTTAAGAGTATTTGACAGTTTTTCTATATGGTGTCCCTCCCTTTGGCTTGGCTGAGGGTTTGTTGTGATTTGATCAGGTGTCCCTGGCAAGAATTCCACAGAAGCTAATGTGGTATCTTCCTTAGGGTACTACCTTTGGGGGTACATGAAGCTGACATGCCTCACTACCAGTGATTTTAACTTTGGTCTCTTGCTAAGGTAGCTTTTGTTTTTAGCAGGCTGGAATAAATGGTGAAATTATCCAATGTTCTCAATTCTCTGTTTTAAAACTTTTTTGAGTAGTAGATATGTTTTCTAATTAGATGTTATCTTCAATCGAACCAATTGTAAAATATAATAATTAGCCCTCAGTAGATTCTAGATTATAAAAAGTACCATTTTATACATTAAAATATAAATAAGGTACCATTTATACATTATGTGTATACATTATATATATAATGTATAATAAAGCATGCAGTTTATATCCTTAGTAAAAGTTAATAACAGTATATAATAAAAATAGTAATTCTTGGGAGGTGCCTGGGTGGCTGAGTGGGTTAAGCCTCTGCCTTCAGCTCAGGTCATGATCTCAGGGTCCTGGGATCGAGTCCTGCATCGGGATCTCTGCTCAGTGGGGAGCCTGCTTCCCCCTCTCTCTCTGCCTGCCTCTCTGCCTACTTGTGATATCTCTCTCTCTGTCAAATAAATAAATAAGATCTTTAAAAAATAGTAATTCTTGGCATACTTTGATGATTTTGTTGATACTGTTCATGTAGAAATAGAAAATAATGGCAGCTACATTATGGAAGAATCCAAATTTTATTTGTAAGTCTGAGTGTGAAGTTAGTAAAAGAATATAGTAACAAGGAATGAATATTTACTGAGAAAGTTCTGTTGCTGCTTATTAAAATATTTTCTGAACTAGGATATTTATTTCATTGCTGAAATATGACTTAGTTCTAGCGAGTTTTTAGTATGTTGTAAAAAATCTATAGTTAAATGACATTTTCTCCCATCTTCTTTGGTTCTGCTAGCATCTGTGATGATTTTCTCCAAAATTATAAATTAGGTTCTCAGAAATTTTTCTGGGACACTGATAGAGTATCCCTTAAAAGTGGTTTCTATGGTTTTTGTTTGCAATCGTCTCATATACTTGTTAAGACTATGTCTCATTCCCTGAATGGGGAGTATCTCCTCATCTTGTGGTTGGACAGATGGTACTTATTTTATCTAGAGTCAAATGGAGTAAAACAGAAGTATGTCTTAAAAAAAATAAAATAAAATAAAAAGCCTTTAAATGCATTTTAATACTTGGCCTTCCCGGGCGCCTGGGTGGCTCAGTGGGTTGAGGCCTCTGCTTTCGGCTCAGATCATGATCCCAGGGTCCTGGGATTGAGCCCCATATTGGGCTCTCTGCTCCACAGGGAGCCTGCTTCCTCCTCTCTCTCCCTGCCTGCCTCTCTTGCCTACTTGTAATCTCTGCCTGTCAAATAAATAAATAAAATCTTTAAAAAAAAATACTTGGCCTTCCAATATAAGAAATTAAATGAAAAACACTTTATTATAGCCACTGAATTCCCATGTTGGCATAGTCCCTTCTGTATCTTTCATAATAAATACTTATAAAGAATGGAGGTCCATTATGTGGAGGTCCAGCTGATCAGCTGATTAAAGGAACTGAGTTTGGATTTTTTTTTCTTTTCTTTTCTTTTCTTTTTTTTCTTTCTTTTTTTTTTTTTTTTTTTTTTTTTTGCATAGCTCCTAGATGACCAGAGAAGCAGTAAGTATCTAGCATGCCAGATGGATTTGAGACTTCTCAAAGGCTAGTGCTCATTTGATTGTATGTAGTGAGCCTTCAGTAGACTATACCTACATACACAGTGGTAGGAGTTTGGGAATAAAATAAGACAGATGTTTGTAGCACTTTACAAAGAAATTTCATCTCCCCTCATCATGAATATTATCACTCTACTCCCAGGAACATCAATCAGAGGGAGATATCCTTATTGATATCAGGGAACTAAATTTCTGAGAGAGAAGGTCGTTAGCCAAAGATTACAGAATTATGTAACAAGCATATTGAGTCTTGAACTCAGGTCTTCTAACACAAAATGCTGCCATCTTTCCATTATACTACCTTCCCTTTTGTGATTTTCATTGTCGAATTACAACCTAGAGCTCTGAAGATTATTTTGAGTTTTAGATCTGTTCAAATGGTATTGCTATGTAGAAATTGATTAGGATATGTCAAATTACAACTGGGTCTTCATGTGGTTCTCCGGGATCATGACCTGAGCCAAAGGCAGTCGTCCAACCAACTGAGCCACCCAGGCGTCCCTAAAGATCAAATTCTTAACATGGCTTATAAAATGCTGAGTTGTTTGGCATCTGCCCAGTTTTCCAACGTCATCTCATACCAATCCAAAACAAATCCAGGGGTGTCTGGTTGGCTCAGTGGATTAATCATCTGACTCATCATTACAGTTCAGGTCATGATCTCAGGGTCATGCGATCAAGCCCCGCATCAGTCTCAGTCTGGTTGAGCGGGGAATCTGCTTGAGAGTCTCTCTAGCCCTCTTCCTCTTCCCCTGCCCCTGCTTACATGAGATCTCCCTCTCTAAAATAAATAAATACATAAATCTTAAAAAAAGCAAATCCAAAATTCCCAGGCCTTCTTTCCACGACAGTCACTGCCCTTCAGCTTCCCTGGCTTTCTTCTCTTCCTTGAACAGGTCAGTCTCCATTCCACCTCAGAGTTTTTACAAAACCTGCTCCTCTACTTGTTGCATTCTCCTTGGCCTCCACTTCCTTGACCTTTCGCCTGTTTAACTTCTATTATTTCCTCAGATCCCATTGTAATTGTTCCTCCTTTAAAGTAGTCTTCTCTGACCTTGCAGACATGGTCAAATTCTCCCTCTCAGAGTATAGTGACCTTTTATTTTGTAGCACTACTTACAGTTATAGTTTTCATTCCTTTGTGGGAGTCACGACTTAATGTCTGTCTCCGCCTCTCAAGTGTAATCTCCATTAAAGATAAAATGTTTCTTTGATTTATCTTGCCCTTGTGTCACCTCCCCACCTGCCATAGCACTTAAGCTGGTACCTAGCACATTTAATGAAAGGGTTGGTATATGAATAGCATTTTCCATGGACCTTTTTCATTGAGCTGGAGTAATCTAGACTGCATCAACAATGAGGGCACCTGTTGTTGGGCCAGGAAAAGATTTACATGGAGTAAGTATCTAACATTAGAGAGAGTATGGGTTGTAACCTAGTAGGAAGGCAAACTCAAACTTCAGAAGAATACTAAGTAGATCTTAATGAATGAAAACAAGATGAGGGTATGACCAGGATCATGAATTTCACATCCAGGAAGATTGGTGATTAGATTGCGAAGCCCACTATAGCTGGGCCTGGTTGTCCCTTTCTCAAGTTTTTGGGGGGTTTTTTGTTTGTTTGTTTTGTTTTCTTTTGTTTTTGTTTCTTTTTAATAGCTCTATAGTTTTTTGTTGAAGAACTACTTTTTTTTATATTGAAGGCTAACTTAGAAGAGTAATAGACATTGATCTTGGGCCTTTTTTTTTTTTAAAGATTTTATTTATTTATTTGTCAGAGAGAGAGTGCACAAGCAGGCAGAGGCAGGCAGAAGCAGAGAGAAACAGGCTCCCCGCTGAGCAAGGAGCCCGATGCAGGACTCGATCCCAGGACCCTGGGATCATGACCTGAGCCGAAGGCAGCCATTTAACTGACTGAGCCACCCAGGCATCCCTAATCTTGGTTCTTAATCTAAATCCGAATTGTCTTTTCTGGATTTTTAATCCTGAGTGGTGTGGCCCAAGTATAAATATATTGGGAATTAATTCATTGCTCAGATTATCCCCTGAAGTCATTGACTGTAAGTTCTTCTTGCATAGACCCTGAAGTTGCCTTGGTTCTTGTAATTTCTGAGACAAACTATGCAGGTTTCCCGATGTTTCCAATAAGTTATTTTATCTATTTATCTATTGTCTTTTTTCTTCATACCTATCTATCCATCCATCCGTCTATCTAATCTATCCATGTAAGTTTAAGATGGCCAGTGTTGGTTTCCATTGCTTGTAGTAATATGTATGTTAAAGTCACTGGAGGATCAAGTCTGTGATTGAATAAATGCAGGGAATTACATGTCTGTTGTGGATTAACATCACAGGTTTTAAAAACTGAGAATGATAAAGTTAGATGGAAAAATATATAATATAGATTAAATATTAGCCCAAAATGAGGGATACAATATATAAGGTATATCTTTTATGGGAAGTAATTTTCTTTCATTAAAAAAATTCTATAATTAAATTTAAATATTTCTGGCAGGTGGATATATTTTATATTTGTATATATCTTAAATGAAATTATGGTGGACAGTCTATTCAAGTGTGTTGGCAAAACTGCTTTGACGGCTCAAAGGAATAAGAGAAGGTTAACAGAGAAACTTCAGCCACATTTTGTGGCAGAGGAAGAAAGGAGAGTGTGGGGGGTTCACCACAAGCTCAGATAGAGCCCCTGACCATGTGGAAAATTGAATCCTTTTTTGGTTTTAAATTCTCTTTCAACTTAGAAATGAAACTTCCAAAAAATTCCATTTACTTATCAATCATTTGTGGGCTTAAAAAAAAGCCACCTGTGTACTCACTGATTTTATTTTATTCTCTGTTCTAAAGTCATTCTCATATTAGAAGGTCTCCCAAAGATGAGAGAGAGTCTGGAGAACAAAGTGATGCCTGGGTTCTAGCAGATGACCCGTATTAATAGACATTCTAAAAGAAGAGCACAACAGAAATTGCTAGTTTAAATGAATGATACCCTGTATTAAACACAAGGACTCCAAGTGACTTCTGTATGAATTCAATAAACTTCAATTACTCTACACTTGAAAACATCTAAGTTGTTAATCCAATGGACCAAATATTCTCAGAATTTCTGCCTCTGTAAATTCTTCTGCAATGAAAATTCTGATTGTTAATTATTTGCCAAAAACTGGTTAAGAAGTGACAGTATTAGCATGATTTTTCTTTTCATTAATTTTGAAAATTGTTCACTTCATGCATTCATCCAACTAGCAATGTCTGAGAATTCACTATGTGCTTGGTATGTGACACTGTAGTTACAAAGATTAGTAGGATGGAATCTTTGTCTTCCTGTTACTCAAAGTTTCATTTGTTACAAAAAATACATACATGCTGTTTCTAATATGCCTTTGGCTGCAAGAAACAAAACCTGTGTACTTTGTGCACAGTAAAATTAGAAAATACAACAGCTCAAAGATGAGAGGAGTGCTTCAGGGTTTTGGTTTTTGTTTTTATCTTTTCTCTCAGCCATATGTAATGAACTGTCTTTTTGCATCGGCTTTATCAAGATGGCTGCAGTTCCAAGCATAATATCCTCACACAATAGCATCCAAAAGCCAGAAGGGAGAGGGGGAATCATGGGTCATGGCCATCTCAAGTTCTTTTATTTTAGCAAATAAAAATTGCTCAGACATCTCCCAGCAGTAAGCCCTCATTTTTCAATGGTCAGAATTGTATATCTTGTGATGATTTCTATACTCATCATTTATAAGGGCAATAGAAATACTAATTGGGTTTTTAGAGTCAAAGTTTCAACAGCCAAATTCACCTAGGGAATTTGGTGTGGTGTTGGTGTTGGGGAGAGACTCAACATCAGGTGAGGCACAGGACCACCTGATTTTTGCACAAATATTAACAAAAAAGAAGGATATGGAATGGGGTTGTATGGTCCACCAGAAGTGTACTACATGTAGATAATTAAAAAGCAAGATGATTAATGCTATAGTAGATGTATGTACAACATCCTCTGAAATTATGCATAATAATCTCAGGGTGCAAATCCTTAAAAAAATTTTTATAATGTTACTAGTACAGACAATAAGAGCAATAGGAAATCAGAGAAGGATGCACAAATCTAAAATCCTAGCCAGTGTTTATAAAAATATCTTTTTTTATTAGCAGAAACTTCAATTCCAATGGAGTGGAAAGAACATTAGAAAAAGGAAAAAAAGGAAGGGAGTTTACTTCTTTGCTCTAAGACTGTATCACTGGTTAATGCCACTAGCCATTTAATTTTAAAATGTGGATAAAATTTCTTACCTCATAAGTGGATTGTATCACTTAAATGAGATAACTCTAGAAATAACCTGTGAACTTTTGGTTCCCCTGATAATATATTTATTAATATGTCTGTCACATCTATCTCTCTCCATTTATCCATCTTTTTCTCAGTCCAGCATCTCCAGTCCATATGTAGATAATGCCACAACTGTTCTTATAATATCCCCTTCTTAATGAATGCTATGTAATGAATTCCCAGAGCTGCCTGAAGCCAATTCCGTCATAATATTCAGAAAATATTTTTCTGAAACAGAAATATTTTTCTTAACAGAAATATACAGAAACAATATTTCTGTAACAGAAATAAACAGAAAAAATATTTTTCTTAACAGAAAACTGTTAAGAGGGAATAAAATCAAGCTGACTTTTCAGCCAGAGAGAACCACCGCATCTAAATGGTAGATTAACAGCTCCATATTCCACAGAAAGGGATGTGAACCTCTGCTGCATTATGGTAACTTTAAAGAGAATAAGAAAGCACTCTCCAAGTAATTACACACTTGTCTTTGCCTTGCTTTGTCTTATGTGTTCTGAAGTTTGGAAAAAATAACTTTTTCCAAGCAGGTACTAACTTTAATCCTCTGATCATAAATGTTGGTCAAAGAAAAACTTATGAGGAGACCCCAAGGCCCTATGTTGTGCTTTCAATCATCCAAGTCCTTACGATATGTGTTATTTACATTCCTTCTTTCTCTGAGGACCCAGAGTTATTATTCCTTCAATGATAAGTGTGTCAAAGTGAAGAATTTACACATATGAGTAGATGTTAATGATAATTGCGCAAAAAGAATATCACAAATTCATCCACAGCCTATTAGATTTCAATTCTCATTCTTATTTGAAAACAGTTTCTTTAGAAATCTTGGGCTCAACAGAGGTGCCTTGGTGGCTCAGTGGGTTAAGCGTCCAACTCTTGATTTTGGCTCAGGTCATGATGTCAGTGTTGTGAGACTGAGCCCCACATTGGTCTCCGTCCTCAGGGGGGAGTCTGCTCGAGATTCTCTCTCTCGCTCTCCCTCTTATCCTCCCCACTTCTCACTCTCTCTTTCTCTCTCTCTCTGAGTAAATAAATAAATCTTTAAAAAAAACTTAGGCACAACAGCTTTTCTTGGTGGTGTTTAAAAACCGGTAAGGGAAAAAACAGAAACCTGAATTTATTGGCTCATAAAACAAAAACAGAAACAAAAACAAGGTGCATTTGCTTCATGCATGGTTGTATGCAGACACTTAAATAACATTATTTGAGATCTTTCTGTTTTGTTCTCTGCACCCAGCTTTCCAATGCATTGGTTTAACTGATAGGCAGCCTAGATCCATGTGACAATCCCCAGGCATACATCTTTGTAGCTTTAATAATAGAAAATCTCCTCTGTTCACAGTTCGAGCAGGAGACCCCTGATGGAGACTCACTGGCAGTGGATGGCCAGAGCTAAACCACAAACTCACCTCCAGAGCTTGATGTGGCTTCAACCCCAGATTCATCACAGGAGCTGAAAGTGAAGGATAAGTGGTTCCTCAACAAAATGGAGATTCTGTTACAAGAATGGGTAAATAGATGCTGGGAAGTCCCTAAACAGATTTATACCAGTGGACCAGGCACCAATTTTCCATCACTTCCCCTTGGTGCAGCCACTCTTGTGGTGGCCTCCTTGTAAGCGTCAACATGCTTTGTGAAGGGACAATCCAAGACTTCTTCAACTCAAACCCTTATTTCATACTCTTGATTCTTGCTCTGAGCCTTTTCTGCTTCTATGGTGAAGGTCACTCAGAGGAAGTTTCTCAGCCCTTAGGCATGTGGAACCTGGAGATGCAAAGGAGTTAACCCTCCTTGAGTCACCCTTGGTCACTGAGGGACAGGAGCTAATGGCTTTTTATCCCCTACCCACTATCCTGCCAGACTTAGTGTTAGTCACCCTTGGTATTGGATTCTTGTGTTGGCCTCTCCTCCTGTCTCTCATTCCTGTTAAAAGCGTCATTCTCCCCACAAATTGCCTGTATACAAGTATCTACCTTAATATCTGCTTTAGGAAAACCTAGACTAAGAATAGTACCAGATTCACCCTAGAAAGTAGACCTTTCAGATGGATTTTCGAACTCAGTCATTCATCGGAAAAGCATGATGGCAATCAGTGAGGACATTACCCCTGGCCCAGTATGCTGATTACTAAGATGCTCCTGCCTGGACTGGGAGAGGTTCAGGAAGAAGCAGCAACGCTGAGCTCTCAAGTGGCGGTGATAACTAAAATGGTGTGGAGACCGCCACAATTGTATGGATGAGGTGATAATTTTGGAAATCTTGAAAAAATGCAAAGTAGCTTTAAAACTTTTCATGGGAAAATACATTTTATTTTATTTTAATTCAATTAACCAAGGTATAGTACATCATTAGCTTTTGATATAATGATCAATGATTCATTAGTTAAGCATATCACCCAGTGCTCATCATATCAGTTTGATAAGTTCAATAAATATCTCTACCCAATGTCAGAAGAAAATACCTGTACAGATATTTATAACTTTGGTTTTCTTCTTCTGTTTCCTTGTCTGTATATTTTTATTGTAAAATATTTCCTACATTTAGAAAATGGCCTAATAGAGTATCTCAGGTATGACAATAGCTGTATAGTGAATGACAGTCACCTCTTCCCAAGTAACAGAACATTACCAGCCCCTAAAGTCCTCTCATTACATACATATATCTTGTAGTACTTACATTTATCTAGTGCTCCTTGATATTCTTCCAGCGGACCTATAGGAGCTGTTAATATCTGGCTTGTTTCCAGTTTGTTGAAATCAGTGTCACAGCAGTTCCTAAATATTTGTGCTATAACCCCTGGACTCATCCACATAGTTTTGTGTAGCTGAAGCTCATTTGTTTTCACTGCTACCCAGTGCTGCATTACAGGAACATACTACAATTGTATGTTCCTTCTCTCATCGTAGACATTGGGTTATTCCTGTTTGGTGATCTCATGTACATTGTTGCTACTGACCTCCTGAACTGTATCTCGGTATAGGAATTTCTCTAAGATATATATCCTGTGCTGTGTTTTAGGGTCTACACATCATCGACTCTAATGGATAATGTTATTTTTCAAAATGCAATTTACATCCCCATAAACAATGTATAAGAGTTCTCAGTTGTGTCATGTACTCACAAGTGCTTGATGTTGTCAGACACTTGAATTTTTCCCAATTTAATTGGTGTATATTGATAATTCATTATAATTTTAATGTTTATTTCCTAACTTGCTAATGAGGTGTACAGGTTTTATTGTTTATTGGACTTCGGATTTCTTCTTTTATGAAGTACCTATACTTTTGTCACTTTTTTCCATTATGCCATCTGTCATTTTTAAAATTTTATTTGGAATGTGAGGAGCACTGGGTGTCATACAAAACTGATAAATTATTGAACACTACATCTGAAACTAATGATGTACTATAAGTTGGCTAATTGAATTTAAATTAAAAATATAAAAATAAAAATTTATTTGGAGGGCTTATTTTTATATCTTGATTGAAGTTTTTTGGTTTGTAAGTCACAAATCTATTCCCCCACTTTGTCATGGCTTTTTATGCTTGACTTTGGTTACTTTTCACTGCAAAACTTAATGTTGGAGCTAGAATCAATCACTGTATGTATTAATTTTTTCCCCACTTAAAATCAGAAGTTATCCTTTTATTTTGGAGAGTTACACACCTAAGGGTCAGCTTACCTGCAGGATGAATAATGAGTCTTTGGCTTAATAGTTTTCATAAACACTGAACAGTGGGTTGAATGAGGAAAATAGATTTAAATAATCCCTTCTCCATATTCCACGAGTTATTTTCACCTTGCTCCTCTGGAAAGGAATAAATATGCAATTGCTTAAGGACAAAACGAAAGCTGTGCATGTTTCTATGGACTTTGTTTTGCTAATTTGCCTTAGGAGGACAGAGATAATCTCCTGTGCCTAAAAATGAGCCTGCTTTATTTTTTGGCCTCATTTTTTTCTGTTCCGTAAAGGAAATTACGAGGTCCTCTGGAGCTGAAAATTGAAAATTGTGTAACTGGTTAAAGAAGCAAAGTGGTGTCACCTCACAAGCAAGGTTCTTGGATGCATCACAACATTTGCAAGGGGAAGTTTTGGCATCCATATGGGTATACTAACACTACTTTTATCCATCCCTCTGTAGGTACTCAGGCAAGTGACAAGTAGGTATGTCATGACCACATGTGACATATAAATTACAAGTTCTCTGCCCCTCTAAAACTTTATTCAGCATCAACCTTTGCACCAATACACTAAGGCATAATAGCCAATAATTTATGAGTGTAATTTGAAGGAAGCAATTCCGCTTTGTGATTACGGTAGTAAATAAAAGATTCAAATCCTCATTGACCCAACATCAAATTCCACTTTACTTTTTTTTTCCCCCAGTGATGTTGTTTATGGCAGTAAACAAGCAGAGTGCAAGAAAGGTGACAGATTAAAGAAATGCAGTGATTGCAAGGGACAAAGACAATGGCATTAGAAATGAAGGAAATTATCAGAAGAAAATAAATATGCATGGGTCCAAATTCTATGATTTAGATTTTTTTTTTCTTTTTCTTTTCTTTTTATTTCTGCTTTTGACAGAAAGTGCTTTGGAAACAAAGTACATTGCATAACTGGGCGGTATAGCTGATAAGAGAAATGATAGGCTGGTGAGAGCCAGGAGGGAAGGCTTGGATGAGAACGACTTTATGATTTCCTGATTAAGATACTTTGAAGAAGAATTTGCTTCCTTGATAAATGAGATCTACTGGTGTGGGCCAAGGGATTCACCTGAGACTCTTTCTCAGTAAAATACCTGCCCTGCAGACTTTTTAACACTGGCCACAATTTGGCAGCTGTTAATTACACTTTCCCTTGGGATTTTAAAAATAGATTTCCTCCCCAGTCATTCCTTTGGACTACAACTCAAGTAGGGATGACAGAATTTTTGTGAATATGAAAGGGCCTGCAAACACTGAGCTTGCTGACTGGATTCATTCAAGTTTGCATTAGCCTGAGGTCTGGAATCAAGTTCAGATCAATTCAGAGATGAAGTGAGATGAATGTGACTCTTTACCCACGGATGACAGCATGATCTGAAGTGAAAACCAGGGGCACACAAAACTTGACAAGGGCTTGGGGCTTAGGAGATGACTAATGCGTGACTTGGTTAAAATAGTCTTAGAAACCCATTTTAGTAATGCTGTATTTTTGGTTCTATATAAGAGTTCAGCATAAGTGATAATTACTGATAACAATCTTGTTCAGGAGAGGAGAAGGGAGTTGAGGGAAACTGAAGGGGGAGATGAACCATGAGAGACTATGGACTCTGAAAAACAACCTGAGGGTTTGAAGGAGGGGGGTGGGAGGTGGGGTGGGGGTGGGAGCCAGGTGGTGGATATTATGGAGGGCACGCATTGCATGGAGCACTGGGTGTGGTGCAAAAACTATGAATTCTGTTACGCTGAAAAGAAATGAAATTTAAAAAAAAAACAACAATCTTGTTCAGTGACATTCCTGTGAGGATGGACATTGACTGACATTTGTTAATCAGTAGTAAAACAATGCCCTGTATAATGGTTTGTGTGTTAAGTATTTGTTTAAGCCATTTTTGCATGATAATAATATGCAACTCTTCAGCATTATTTTTGTTTTCCCATTGCTTTAGCATATACTCAAACTTTCTCTCATAACAACTCTGTGAGGAAGAAAGGCAGTTATTACAAGTGAGGAAACCGAAGCAGAACTATGTAGAAATTTGCCCTATGCAAGACAGTTACCAAAGGGCAGAACTGAGACGAACAGGCAGAATTTCTATTCTCTAAGCTAGTGTAATATCTTTATTCTTTTTTCCCCATGGAAGATGAGTTTAGTAGTAATGAACAGTAGCTAATAATTAGGCCACTACAGCCAAGTGTTGTTTTTTTTTAAAGATTTTATTTATTTATTTGACAGACAGAGATCACAAGTAGGCAGAGAGGCAGGCAGAGGGAGAGGGGGAAGGGAGGAAGCAGGCTCCTCGCCAAGCAGAGAGCCCGATGCGGGGCTCGATCCCAGGACCCTGGGATCATGACCTGAGCCGAAGGCAGAGGCTTTAACCCACTGAGCCACCCAGGTGCCCCCACTACAGCCAAGTTAAAGATGAATTATAAAGTACGTGTTTATTTCTGCCTAATAAGTACTCAAGAAATAGGAATTATCTTCTCATTTGGTGTTTTGCTCAGACTCCAGCTTGGACCTCTCTTCCATTTCTTGTTCCACCTTCAAGCCCTCCATTTCCAATTCTGCCTTCCATTTTTGTCACCCACTCACACTCATATCGGTCAACTAACCCTTCCTCTAGGATTGGGTAATAAAATCTCTCCAAGGAGTGTTGGTATTTAACAGAAGCTTTGAGAACCTTTGGGATATACAGGTAACTGTGAGTTTGTCAGAGGTCCTCGTCGACCGCCACTCACATGACAACATTTATGGGAGCAAATCTTAGAATGGTATTTACTCTTTCATATTTATGAATCAGGTGAAAAGGAGGGTCTGAGAATTCCTTCCTCTTTCCTCTCAATTTAATGTGTGTGTTTACCGATGGTGCAAGGGAAAGTTTAAGGGATTCAGAGATAGGAATCCAAGCTCTGCCCTTTACTGAGTTGTGTGACCACATATATCGCTTTATCTGAACTAAGGTAGCATTAATACCTATTTTGAAGAGCTGGTGGGAAGGCCAAGAAGGATCACTTGTCAAACATGGTGGGAGAGGACCATGGTTCCTTTGTCTTTGTACTTGATGCTCTGATTTTGTTAATCAAAAAAACCCACATCTTTGGAACTATATCCAGTAAAATCTTCATGTATCTATCAGAAAGAACCAGGGTTCCAGGGTCTCAGCAAGTACAGAAGCAGCTAGTGATACTTATTGAACAGGTGCCATGAGCCAGAAATGGGTGGGGCTAAGCGCTTCACACGTGCAGTAATGGTTAGTCATCACAAAACCATAAAGGCCCGTGTTATACACAGGGAAGCAGGCCTTGGATATTAAATAATCTGCTCTTTGTCAATCAGCAAGGACCAGGTCTTGAACTCAAGTTGTCTGACTCTGAGTTCCAAAATCCGTGAATCTTAGAACTATTAAACACAAGCCCCCGTTCTAGTGTATGGTTAGAAAAAGAGTTGAGCGAGCATTTCTGAAAGTTTTCTGGATTCGGTGATAATTAAATGAAAGCTCATCTCTGTTTTCCTCCTGGTTTTACAAAGGATTTAAATGTAGCTGTATTGGTGCAAAGTCGGCCTCATGTTACCTGTCCATAAACAACAGACACAGTGCCCTTGACAGGTGTTTGCATTTTCAGTTGAGATTAATGGATTATAATTATAATCAATGTAATTAATTTAATGTAAATTGACATTAGAAGGTGTTGGGGGTTTAAATTGCTCTTACACATAAAGATTCGGTTATTTCAAGAATCATTTCAAAATCAGTTTTAAGGGGCGCCTGGGTGGCTCAGTTGGTTAAGCGATTGCCTTCGGCTCAGATCATGATCCCAGAGTCCTGGGATCGAGCCCAGGAATGGAGCCCACTTCTCCCTCTCCCTCTGCTGCTCTGCCTGCTTGTGTCTCTTGCTCTTTCTGTCAAATAAATAAATAAAATATATTTTTTTAAAAAAATCAGTTTTAAGATGCAGTTCTTCCAAGTTATTTCATATTCACTAAATGCTCTTTGGTGTGGACATGATTATTATGGTTATTCAAGTAATAACCAAGCCCTAGAAAAGACACTTAAAATTTTCAGGAAAAAAAATGAGGGTGGATACATGCCTTTCTGAATATTCTGCAATATTTACAGCTTAAAATAAAACTTTCTTTTCTAAACAGGAAAAGAAAATTGTGCCTAACATGGAACCTTCCTACCATTTGATTTACTCAAGTGCCTCCCCTATTTGTATTCCTTTTCCTTTATAAAAATAGAGAAGAAAATCTTAGGAAAAAGCCATTTCTTAGGACATTATTTTAGAGATTGGTTTCTTTCTCTAGAGGAGTAAAACCTCATTGTCATCTTTCACGGGATAATTTTTTGGAATATAAGCAGGAGACTCTAAATTTATTGTCTTGTGTTTTGTTTGGCTTTAGATAAAAAAAAAAAAAACCTGTGATGATACGAACTGAAAATTAATGTGGAATAAGTTGCATCGGCAAATGCAAATGTGAGTTTGCTGCTTAAAATACACATGTATATGTGGGTGTGTATACATGCGTGTATATGTATATACATATGTGTATTTGTATATTTATGTTTGGTAGTTGCAAAAATGTGTTGTTGAACGATTTAAAGGAGGTTTTTTGGACATGCAGACTAGGGAGTTATTGAAGGCAAATAAGGATTTTAAAATTTACTTTGGGATTTGGAGAGGAAAATATTTCACGGGGTAGTTTGGCAAACTGAAAAGAAACTATATATATGAAATTCTTGATGTTTGTGAATTTCTCCTACATACTTTCTGTCTAAAAGCAGTAAAATGTAAAATACAGTAGACAAAAGGTGCAAAGTTCAACAAACCTGGGGTATATATAGAATTAGATAGAATGCATGTGCTCCTGGGTGGGAACTCACACATGCATGATATCTAAGAGGACAAATGATGACCCGCTGAAAGCCTGCATCTCACTTTTTGTGGTTAACGGATTTGTCAAGGGCAAAGATTGTTTAGTTATGAAGTGTGACTTGCTCATTGTATACAATGTGAAAATAATGTAAAACTGCATGGATGAAAGATGGAAGAAATAAGTAGGTGAAAGATAATGTAATCCGGAAAAGAAATTTATTACATTAGGCAGTTTGTGATTTTATGGTGTATTAGAGATTTATCTTCTGTGGTGAGGACACCAGCTCAGAAGGAAACTTATCATTCACCTTACATTTTCATCCTAGAAGAAAATTTTATGTAAGTAATAATACTAGATGGCATGGCACAATATTATTCTATCTGTAAAGTAAAGCTAAGAAAGAAGAGTTTTGGCTTTTTTTTTTTTTTTAATAGGGCTGTATCATTTGTTCAATGGCAAGTTAACATACACATATTTTTTGGAAGATTACTGGCCATGTACTTCATGGAGATACTGAGATATTTATACAGTGCTATACTGTAGCAGTTGAATATATTATTTTCTGCATAACATTGACAAAATAGTGTACTAAACCATATAGCCAACTCCCTTAGAAGCCAAATCAGTACATGAAGTTTTAACTAGAAGGCAATCATTTCTGAGTGATGTTTCATGCCTTCATAAATGTCTTCCTTCCTTGATTTACTCATCAGTGGTTTTTCAGTTCTCACAAAATAGGAATTATTTAAATCTTAAGCAACTTAAGCAGTTGCTTTTAAGTTGACTTAACAACATCCAACCCTTGTCTTCTCATCATTTGGAAGGCCATAAAATAAGGTAAATAGAATATGTGACCATCTAAAATGAAGATGATTTTATTATTCATGAGTACTTTAATATAAACACTTTAGAGACTGCATTCCTCCATTCTATTAAATTATGGTGCAACGTAAAACTGTCAGACTAGGTTGTAGACTCATAGTCTCCATGGAGTTTCCTTATGTTTTCCTTTAAGATTTTTTCTCTCTAGTATCTATAAATCTCATTACTGGTTCATCTCTCTCATCTGATATTCTAAATCCTTGTTCCCTGGTGTTTTCCCTACTTCTGGATTTGGTATCAGTAACAGTATTTGGTATCAGTAACTTAGAAATCATATTTCTGTAATAACAGAAGGCTAAGTTGATAAACTTAGAGTTGGAATAGATTTTGGAGATCTACCCTGGCATAAACATCTCCCTAGAGTGCTGTAGCCTTTTCAAAGGAAACATTTCCTCTAATCCAGCACTTAAGGGAATATGACACCTGGCTCTAGATAGATCCTTTGCCAAACAAATCATATCTATGAGCACTGGCCTTGAAGTAAGACAGAATTATATTCTGTCTCTTTTTATCTATCTGATCTGGAACATACCTTCTGAGCCTTGGCTTCCTCATCTGTGTAATAAGGTGAATTGCACATCATTTATGTAATTGTTGTGAGGATGACATAAGGTAATTCATGTCAAACACCTAATATGGTTCCTGGTACATGGTAATCATTGTTTTTGTTGTATCTGGATCTGTAGGCTATTGAATTCAGAAGATCTTGTCCTTCCTGCCTGTCTAGAATCTTCAAATCTAGAATTATTGTCTAAAATTGTAGAAGGATCTCCTGGAAGGATTATCATAGTTATGGTATTTTAGGTTGATCCTCTGATTGCTATGTCGAGGGAAGACAGCAATGGCTGCTGCCTGGACTTGTCACTCATAGCGGAGAGGCTCAAGAGTCCCCTATCCAGTATACCAAGAATTCTACCATACCATATTTCTAAATGCGTAAAAGTTATAAAAGAAAACAACAAGGTATCAGATGTATGTTCTACCATTTTAGTTTAATAAATATACCTTCAATAGATTAGGAACGCCAAGTTAAAATGGAAAATTCTCCTTGAATTGTAAAGTCTTTGAAGTCTCATGCTGAAACATAGGGGTACAGAGAGAACCGAACTGTGGCCTGTCACCCATCCTCCTTTCTTGCCTATCTCAGGCTATCTCCTGTACCATGAGGAGCTTTGCATGCCTATGTGGATTCTTTCTGTATGTACAACCAGACTTGGTCCACAGTTTTGTGGATGGCACTCTTGGCCACTCCAGGGGCTAGGGTGGGCACATTCAGTGCAATCTGTCTTCAAATTAGAGCAAGGAAGAAGCTCACATATTCCTTGGGATTGTACAGTAGGGCCAAGTACCAACAACATGGTCTAAAAGGTGGGGATGCAGGCTTTTGATAGGTGTATCTCCTAAACCCCCTGGACACTTCACCCTGCAGGACGGGATGTGGCTAAAGAAAGACTGAAAAAGGACTCTATAACATAAGATCTAGGGTAAGGTCTCTCTTGCCTGGCTATAAAGGGTGTTATTACTCTTGGTTACCAAGATAGAACATTGAATTGATGATACGTCAAATTTGTATTTCTTCAAGACCGTGCTATAGACTGAATGTTTGTGTCTCCCTCAAAAAAAAAAAAAAAAATTGCATGTTGAAAACTAACCCCCAGTGTGGCGTTTTGGCAGGGGGTGGGGGGTAGGGAGTGCTACCTCTAGGAGGCTGTGAGGGTTGAGCACTCATGTACTGTGTCTCTGGGATTAGGTCATGAGGCTGGAATGATCAGGATTAGTGCCCTAATAAGACCTCCCTTGCTCATCTGCCACATGAGCACATAATAGAAGACAGTTTCTATGAAGCAGGACAAATGGATATCTTCATTGTGTTGAGTCTACCAATCCATGAACAGCATATATCTCCCCATTTATTTAGGTCTTCTTTGAATTTTTTCATCAGCATTTCATAACTTTTAGTATACACATCCAATATATAATTTCTAAGGATATGCTCAATTATTTCATTTTCTGCAACTGATGTAAATGGTACTATGCTTTTAAATTTAGTTTCTGCATGTTCATTATTATATAAGAAATAAGAATGATTTCGGTGTGTTGGTCTTATAATCTGTGACATTGTTGAACACACTTATTAGTTCTATAAGATTTTTCATTTGTTTGCTTTTGGATTATTTGGGATTTTTTATGTCCTTTGCAATTTTTATTTTATTTTATGTCCTTTGCAAGGTTTATTTCTTCCTTCACAATCTGTATGCTTTTGTAGATTTTTTGCCCTGTTGTTCTGGCTAGAACTTCCAACATGATGTTGAATAATAGTGATGAAAGCAAAAAATATTTCCCCAGTGCTTAATTTTATTGGGAAAGCATTCAGTCTTTCATGGTTAAGTGTAATGTCAACTCTAGGGATTTTTGCTATCAATTTTTTATCAAGTTGTAAAAGTTTCTCTCTAGTTCTGTTTTTATGAGAATATTTGTTTTGAATAGATATGAATTTTGTCAAGTTCTTATTTTTTGATGCAACTGATATGCTAATATAATGGTTTCATCTTTAGCTTTTTGATAAGTTGGATTATATTGATTGTAATGATTTATTTCCAGATATTGAAGAGCCTTCCATACCTAGAATAATTCCCATTTAGTCATGCTGTATAATTCTTACCACATATTGTTGGATTTGGATTTGGTTTGCTAATACATTGTTCAGGATTTGGGAGTCAAGTTCTTTGTAATTTTCTCTTTTTTGCAGTATTTGTCTAGTTGGGTATTAATTTGGGTAATGCTGGCCTACAGTGAGTTCCCTCCTCTTCTATTTTCTGAAAAAAATATATAAATACATTTAATGATTCTTTAAATGTTTGGCATAAATCTCCAGTGGGGCAAAATATATTTCTTTTGGGGGAACTTTCAAATTATGAATTATATTTCTCTGATTGCTGTTGGGCTATTCAGATTGACCATTTCATCTTAGTTGAGTAGTTTGTGATTTTTGAAGACTTGCTCTATTTCTAAATTGTCAAAATCATGAGCACAATGTTGTTTGCAGTATTTTCTTATTACCTTATAATGACCATGCACTCTATAGTGATACTCTCTATTTCATTTCTGATATTGGTAATTTATGCTTTCTTCCTTTTTTATTTAAAAAAATTTTTTTTTTTTACTATGGATTTCTCAACTTTATTAAGGTTTTCAAGAAAAAAAATTTCTGCTTCATTGATCTTCTCTGTTGTTTCCCTATTTTTAAGTTCCATTGATTTCTACTCTTTGTTATGTCTTTTCTTCTACTTGGTTTAGGCTTACCTTGATTTTTTTTTCTAGTTTTTTAAGGTAGACACTTAGGTTATTCATTTGAAATATTTATTCATTTTCAGTATAAGCACTTAGTGCTATAAATTTCTCTCTCAGCTCTGCTTTAATGGTGTCTCACACATTTTGATACATCGTGGTTCATTTAGATCTTTTTTCTTCCCCATTTTAAATACCATTTTCTTGTGTATCAGATGGTGTTGTAATTTTTCTTTTCATTTCAAACATGATTTGTAGAGCTCGTGAGGAGAAAGTCTATTGTATGTGTCCATAATTCTGCTCTTTCTGTCGTTTCTTTCTTCCTGATGCTTCTAGATTTCCTCTTTTGTTATTTTCTTTCTGTTTGAAGAACTTTCACTAGTCAGTCTTTAAAGAAAGATCTGCTAGCAACAGATTCTCTAAATTTTCCTTTATTTGATAATGGTTTTATTTCCCCTTCATTCCTGAACAAGAGTTTTGACAGAGAATTCAGTTGACATTTTCTGGTCATAAACTTACAAAATATCGTACCACTTACTTTTGGCCTCCATGCTTTCAGATGAGAAATCTGTCATTCAATTTGGCCTTTGCCTTTTGGTAATGCATCATTTCACTCTTACTGCTTTTAAGATTTTTTCTTTACTTTTTAAAAGTTTAACTACAGTATGTCTTGGCTTAGATTTTTTTAAAATATATCCTCTTTGGAGTATATTCAGCTTCTTGTGTCTATAGGTTTATATTAGCCAAATTTGGAGAGTTTCCAGCCATTATTTCTTTAAATACTCTTTCAGCCCCAATGTTTCTCCCTTCTATTTTTCCAATGATACAAAGATTGTATCTCTTGTTATTGTCCCACAGTTTTGTTTTGTTTTGCTTTTTTCTGAGTCTATTTTCACCTCCATTATATTCTACCATCATGTTTTATCTTTCAATCACTTTACTTTTTTATTAATTTGTTAACCACCAAATAAAGAGTATAAATTGAGGCACCTGGTTGGCTCAGTCGGTGAAGTGTGTGACTTCGGCTCAGGTCATGATCTCAGAGTCCTGGGATTGAGCCCTGCATAGGGCTCCCTTCTCAGTGGAGAGTCTGCTTCTCCCTCTCACTCTCCTTCTGTGCTCTCTCTTATTCTTTCTCTCTCAAATAAATAATTAAAATCTTAATAAATAAATGAGAAAGATCAATGAAATGTATTTTTTTTCAGTGAGGCTGTTGAGAGAGTCAAAAAATGTTTAGGACTAAGTCTTACATATTACAGGAACACCTTGATGGCTCAGTGGGTTGACCATCTACCTTTGGCTTAGGTCATGATCCTATGGTCCTGGGATGGAGTCCAGGATCAGGCTCCCTGCTCAGTGGAGAGCCTGCTTCTCCCTCTGCCTGCTGTTCCCCTTACTTGTGTTCTCTCAATCTCTCGCTGACAAAGAAATAAAACATTAAATAAATATTACATATTACATAAGCAGTATTGTCTTCTTGGGGCACCTGGGTGGCTCAGTTAGTTAAGCACCCAACTATTGGTTTTAGCTCAGGTCATGGTCTCAGAGTTGCGAGATGGAGTGCCGCATCAGGCTCTGTGCTGGGTGTGAAGCCTGCTCTCTCTCCTTTTCTCTTTGCCTCACCCTCACCACTCGCTCTCTGACTCTAAAATAAATGTATAAATTTTTTAAAAAAATATTGTCTTCTTCACTACATGGTGGTTACTTAAAGCAAAAAATTGGGAAAAATTAAAGAATAAAGCATACACTTGTAGTCACAGGTTCATTACCTACAGATAACTTATCTATTTTCCTTCCAGAAAAAGAATATTTGTTCTCAAGCTTTTTTCTCCTTCTTACACACACATACACATACATATATGCATATATATAAATATAACTTTTTAATACACTTGAAACTGCCTAATGGATAATTTTAATACTTCTTTTAGTATTCTGATTTTTTTAATATAGGAGGAAAATGTATTCTTTTGTCCATACATAATGCAAATAACAACCCATTTCCCAATATATTGCAGTAAGTTATTGTTACATGAAAGATTGAATCATAAAAAGGTGATTAAGAGTACATTTTCTTTTAGAGTTTTGTCCATTTTATTATTCATTTTTTAAATTTCTTTTCAGCGTAACAGTATTCATTGTTTTTGCACCACACCCATTGCTCCATGCAATACCTGCCCTCCCCAATACCCACCACCTGGCTCCCCCAACCTCCCCCAACCCCCTACCCCTTCAAAACCCCTCAGGTTGTTTTTCAGAGTCCATAGTCTCTCATGGTTCACCTCCCCTTCCAATTTCCCTCAACTCCCTTCTCCTCTCCATCTCCCCACGTCCTCTATGTTATTTGTTATACTCCACAAATAAGTGAAACCATATGATAATTGACTCTCTCTGCTTGACTTATTTCACTCAGCATAATCTCTTCCAGTCCCGTCCATGTTGCTACAAAAGTTGCGTATTCATCCTTTCTGATGGAGGCATAATACTCCATAGTGTATATGGACCACATCTTCCTTATCCATTCGTCCGTGGAAGGGCATCTTGGTTCTTTCCACAGTTTGGCGACCGTGGCCATTCCTGCTATAAACATTGGGGTACAGATGGCCCTTCTTTTCACCACATCTGTATCTTTGGGGTAAATACCCAGTAGTGCAATTGTAGGGTCATAGGGAAGCTCTATTTTTAATTTCTTGAGGAATCTCCACACTGTTCTCCAAAGTGGCTACACCAACTTTTTAATATTTCATCATCTTCTAAAACTCCATGCTGAAAGCAGTTTACTTGAACCAGTAGCATTAATAAATGAAATAAACAGAGATAAAATCTGAGTTAATGATCCCAATTTCATGGTAGGGATAGAGAAGAAAATAATGATATTTCTTTATATTGTTTAAATACCACATTAATACCCATGCCTACCTTAATAATTCTAAACTTAAATTTATGGAAAATGGAAGTTAATCTGTAAAGAAATAAGGAAAATAAATAAATAATGTTTGATAGAAGATAAATATTAAAATTAAGTAACTGACATCTTAGAAGGAAGCAGCGTAAAGCCATGTGTGCCACTGTAATTCCTCATTGCAAGAATGAATTGGAATTAATGGTGATATACTGTCCTTTGGAACATTATGAGATATAGGGTTTCCTGTATATTACTGTTTTTCATATGGCCCTAGTGAGAAATACAATTATTAAAAGATATACTATCCATCTATATTTACCATACCTTGTTTTGCTATTCCTTTTCTGCCTTTTTATGAATTCTATGCTTCTATTGAACTTATCTAAGCATTATAATGATAAGGTTGGATTGAGTCATTAATGCAGAATATAGCTATCTAGATATTTATGACTCTGTATTTGATAAATGTTTTTGTTTACCAGTGTTCTCTAAGTGGAAAAAAAAAAGAAACTTTAAGTTGATTTATTTATAATATCTTGTCAGCTGAGTCAGGGTTTGAGTTAGGAATACAGAGCTCTCTCAGTTGTCAAAGTAACCTAACAGATTGCTTTCCTATGTACCTATATCACCTGAATAACTTGGAAAGATAACTCAAAGACATTCAGCCTCAGTTTCTTTCATTCATTTGTTCATTCACTCATCAAATACTTATTGAGCTTCTATTGTTTTTCAGGCCCTGTGCTAGGTGCTAATGCTAGAGTGCTAGATATATGTTAAAATCTTATAGTCACAGATTATATATATACACATATGTCCATTGACATTATTTTATTGTATTTGGGTACACACACATGCACAGATACATATGTCCTTTCAACATGTTATTTCGGATTCTTATCCTAACCTTTTACCATGAGCCATGATGGAAGTCTGTAAGATCACCACACTGAAAAGTACATTAAGGAAAGATAAGTCAGAGCAAATCCCTTCTGAAGCTTTTTGCCTATTATTCCTGATGCATCTATTACTGGTTATTCTTAAAGTTTAAAGCTTTTATTTATAAGTGGTAAACTAGACCTGGAGCTCAAGAACTCTATGAACTAGTACCACTTGAGAAGAGACACAGGATAAGGTCTTGCTGGACTAAATTTTCCTCACTTTCCCATCTTATTACTTACCTTGTGCTTATGACAGAATGTTCAAGGTGTGATGTGGTGGACATCTTTTTTTTTTTTTTTAATCTCCCCATTGTCCATCCTGACATCCTCTCCCTGACACATACATTTCATGATAACAAATGCCCTTCTTTTCTTCGTAAAACAACTCTTTCTAAAGTCTCAGTACATATTGTTTGGATAGGGCCAATTCATTAATCTGACTCCAGTGGTGGGTACATGACCAGACCTGGCTTTATCTTGTTGACAAGAGTTATTTTTTCAGAAATGTGAACCTGAGTTTATCAAGACCAGTGTAGATTAGTCACAAACATTTACTGCAACCATTGGGGAAAAAAGTAGGCAAGGTAAGGTCTTAAATCAAAACATAATTTAACTTCTATTTTTGTTAAATTTTGAATTTAGTTGATGTATTTGTAAAGATTCTGGATGCCATCTTTGATCCCTTGAAGAGTTATGTGTCAAAGAATAGAGGAAAGCAGACTGATGTAGTGAGAAGGGAAGATAGCATTCTGATGACATCATGTAAGGTCTAAAATTAAATCATGATTTGATTTAAACAAGGTCATCCTTGAACTTCTCACTTGTAAGTTGCCTTTCTATAAATTGCAATCAGCAGAGCTTTCACTAATTCAGTGTCCTTTATTCACCTCTTTCTGAGAGTCCCTAGAAAAACGGCCATGGAAGTTTATGTTTTGGGTGTATTGGTACCCTCAATCCTTGCTCAGGTCCACTGGTAGTGTGTCTGTGTGTAAATGTGCAAACATATGCACAGATGCCTGGAAATGCACATGTGCAGTTTCACAAAGGAAGTTCCTAACATTTGTATCTAAGAAATTGTGATCTCCTGGTGCTCTGATTTAATAAGAGCTTGAGGAGTAAGCTGTTCATGGTTATTACAGTAGTATCATATCACAGGCACCAAGACTCCTTCTGTCTTTGTGCTTGGCTTTCTTTATGGTTTAGAGCTTATTCTCATGTTCATTTGATAGGTACTGGATCTATTGCCATCATATCTATGTTTCAAACAGTAAAAGAGAGAAGAGTGCATGATAGAAAGGGAAATATATATAGCAGAAAAGAAAATGAGGTTAAGAAGCACAAATTGGAGGCTCCTGGGTGGCTCAGTCAGTTGAGCATCCGACTTTTGGTTTCAACTCAGGTCATGGTCTCAGGGTTGTAAGATGGAACCCAATGTGGGCTCAGCACTCATCATGGAGTCAACTTGAGATTCTCTCTCTCTTTCTCCCTCTACCTCTTCCCCTTTTCACATGCTCTCTCTCAAATAAAAAAAATAATAAATCTTAAAAAAAAAAAAAACAAAATTCATCATGTTTCAAGGATTTTCTTTTTCCAGAAGCCCTACCAGAAGCTTCTGTTACATCTCATTGACTAGGATTATGTCACATGATGACCCTTACATGTGCATGGCTAGGAAATAAGTATTTTACCTGGAAGTAAGGAAGAAAGACAGATGGGTGTTGAGTAGGTTATCATCTGTCTTGATATAAGATGCATTTTGTTTACTCTTGTTTTCTCATCTACAAGTGGTTTGAACTGACTGGAAAAACACACTTAGCTGGTTATAATCCATCTCCAACAAAAACTCTGACTGAGTTAGAATCCCTGGTGTTGGTGACCAGGAATGTTTACTTTAATAAGCTCCCACAGTGATCTCACTATAATCCTAATATGATGGATCTGAATATATGAGGTCTAAATTTTCACCCAGCACTTAAGTATAATTCTGTAATCTAAATTTTCTAACTATATACTGTTTTATTTCATATATATTTTATTGTTTAAAGAATAAAATCATCCATGTTAAACACCATAAACTACCCTGCAATTTAAAGGATGTATTATTGCATTTGCATAATATTTATTGCTGCATCCTGTCTGATCTACTTGAAATCTGCTAGGATTTTTAAAAGTAAATTCTAGCTGTTTATGATCAATTTCTTAAAAAGTGGTTTTTGTTTTTTTTTTCTCTTGAGAGAAAGAAACAGACTGAGGTACACTCCATGAAAGTAAGATGAACAGATTTTTCTCAGGAGCTGTGTCTATTTTTCCTGTCATTGGAACAATAGATTGGGAATACGGGAGACTCAACAGTTCCACAAAAATGCAGCAATGTAAGCAGAGGTGGGAATCCCATCATCTGTAGGACACCTCCGAGTCTAATTGGTCTGATGGACTAACCTAATGACAGCAAGCAGACAAAGCTCATTTTCTGTTTGGAAATAGTTTGCTCTTTGGTTCTGAAGGATATCAGAAAACTTGTTGTTGAATTTGAGGCAATAGAGGAAAAAAAAATAACCTAAAGGAGTGATCCAGAAACCCCAAATTTGTCAAGGAAATAAAGCGTCCTTCTTAATAGAGTAACTCATTTAGCAGCAGGGATCAAAACCAGGGAAGCCAAAATGTCACCTTGTAGTTTTGGCATAACTTAAGCCCAAAACTGTGGTCTTCAGAGAAGAACAAGAGTAATTCAAATGTTGTACTCATCAAAGTACTGAGAATAAGTTCTGTTGCTGTGGTTGATTCTCATATATCCTTTAATAATGTGTAGTTGATTAATCTATACAGATGTAAATTAACAAGTAATTAGGAATTATTTAAGTCATAAATATGGGTGACTAACATAACTAAAGACTTAAGTGTGAAATGTAAAATTCTAAACGTAATAGGTAATGTAGGAGAGTATCTTTTTGACCTCATAGTGACAAGGAACTACTTAAATAACTCCAACAAAACACATATTGCAGGGAAAATAATAATAGACTGATTGAATAATTGATCAAAGTTAAGGATTTCTTTTTGTTGTTAGTATTTTTTTCTGTTCCTTTATTACTACTTGTATGGTTCATCGTCAGAAGTTATCATGTTCTTATATTGCCTGAGGGTGGAAATAAAACAGTATGGTGCTATTTGGAGAAAAAAAAAAAGGATTTCTATTCAAAACAGATACCATCCACAAAGTTAACAGATGATAGTTTGGGAGAGGATATTTGCAGTGTCTGAGTTTGATAAGGAACTCATCTCAAGAATGCAAGAAACTCCTGAATGGAACATAATTAGAAAAATAGGAACAGGATGTGAGTAGACAATTCACAGAACAGGAAACTCAAAGCATGTGGAGGGATCCTAATTCATTAGTCATTAAAGAAATTAAAACTAAGGCATCAATAAGCCTCAAATACTATATCAAATGGATAAAGTAAGGCTGACCATGATGGAGGATCTAGAAAACCATTTGCATCACTTTGGTGAGGAATACAGCAGTGCTTAGTCTAATTAGATATGAGCCCTGTGACCCAACAATCCTGTCACTATGTATATAACCCAGAGAAACTTTCTCCTAAAGGGATTTGTCTGAGGGCACTTATTATATTGTGTTGAATAAATCTTGTCTGGAGTTCATCCCTGGAGTCCATCACTAGAGTAATAGATTAGCATAATGAAGTGGATGGAATACTCTCCTAGTTTGGGATCACCTAGAAGCAGACCATGAGACAAGACCATAAGACCTTGAGAGATCTTGGTGGATGTATAGGAAAAAAGTAGGAGAGTGGAGAAGTGTCAAGAGAGAAGCAAATAAAATGGTTACCAGGGAGAAGGAAAGGGAGTGAGAACAAGGAATGGAGAATTTTTAAAAGGGTCTTTCACTTTGACACTGTGCCATGAACTGAGAAATATAATTAACAAAAGTATCCTCTCTTGAGCTCTCATGAGAGAAAAATAATATAGGTTTTAGTTCCATTTTTTCAAAACCTCTTTTTCTATTCTGTTCACCTAAGTAGATCTAAAGTAATGGTGTCTACTCTTGGCATACAAAATAGCTGGAGAAGAGTACTTCAAATTTAATACTAGGCTTCAGTACAATAATATAAGCAAGATCTCAGTATTTAAGTTTGTATAAAGAGACTGAGCTGTTATACCTACAGACAATAATACTCTCATTATCCAACATTTTTAAAAGATTTTGTTTATTTGAGAGAGAGAGAGAGAGATTGAGAGCACAAGCCGGGGGGACGGGGCAGTGGGAGAGGGAGAAGCAGACTTCCCGTTGAAGAGGGAGCCTGACATGGTTCAGTGCTAGGACCCTGACATCATGACCTGAACTGAAGGCAGATGCTTAACTGACTGAGCCACCCAGGTGTCCCTCATTATCCAACATTTACTGAGGTCTTATTACCTTGAAATTTTTGAACGAAGTGCTTTATAAACTCATATCAAAATGAGTAAAAAGATAAATTTGCCCCCTAAATTTTCTTAGACTGTTCTTGTTGCCTAATTAGATACATCACATTTTTGCATATATTAAAGTGTTTTAAAATATCTCTTTGCCTCAAGAGACCCTCTTAGAAAATTGCAAGAAACTTGACATTTAAAAGAGCCACATTTACATAAATTATCTCAGAAATATATACACATACATTCATGAGAGAATAGTTATAACTATTTGTCAAATGACTATATCCATTAACTCTTTCTTTTAACAAAGGAGTTTAATCCATTTATATTTATTGTCATTAACAACTTATTTGTTTCTTCTATCTTGGTAAATGGTAACTTTGTTTTGCATGTCTTTAGGCTAAAAACCTTAGAGTCATCTCTCATTTTTCTTACTGCCTGCTTGCCTTCTCTCAGCACCTCCCTTCAAGGCCCCATATAATCTGGTCTTTGTTCTCATCCTGCTCCACCCTCTCCATCTTCACTCTTCTCAACCTCACCGACCCTGCTCTGTCCTTGAATTTGTGTAGCTCACTCTTTACCAATTCAGAACTTTGGCATTTGATGTTTGTTCTAGCTGTTACTTTTCTTCTTTTGGATTCAAAGCTTCACTTCTTCCAGTCTACCTATCTTTCTTTTAAAGTAGATATATTGAGGTATAATTGAAATACCCCCCCCCAAAAAAATCCTATATATATATTATATCAGTGTATAAATTGATGAGATTTGATATAGGTATACATCTCCAAAACTAACAAATTAAGATAATGAACGTACCCAGTACTCTAAAAAGTTTTCTCATGCCCTTATATTTTATTTTATTTTTATTTCATTTTTTATCATGATAAGCATACTCTTTAACCCCCATCACCTATTTTACCTATCCCCCCTCACCCATCTCCAATTGGTAACCACTGGTTTGTTCTCTATAGTTTACAATCTGTTTCTCAGTTTTTCTCTCTCTCTGTGTCTGCAGGTCTTTTTATAATGTCACCTCCTTAGTTTTTCCCTGGCCACCCCATTACAGATTCACCTTTCCACTGGCGCTTTCTCTTCCCTTTCTCTGACATGTATCTTAGTGTTTAAAATAGTTCCAGGAAACTGGTAGGTGCTCTGTAAATATTTTCTGGGAAAATGAATTAATTATTATCTCTTACAAAATATTTTATTGGCTTTGCTTACTTACTTGCTCTTTATTAATTGGTAACTTTCTAAACTTCTTTCTTTGCTAGGCTCGAAATTTTCAGATTTTCCTATATTTTATGTGATGATGTCTCTATTTTTGGTTGTAATTTTAATGTGAAGCATAGTAATGTATGTCTAGAGTAAGTGAAACATCTAGTTAAATTTCATGAAGTGAACACATCTGTGTAATCAGCAACTAGATAAAGAAATAGCACATCCCTAGAACCCTAAAAGCTATTTTGTGCTCCCTTGCATCTTCTTCCCCCCCACCCCAAGGATCATACTATCCAGGCTTCTAACTCCATAGGTTAGTTTTATCTATTCTTGAACTTCATATAAATAGAATCTTTTAGCATGTGTTCTTAGTGTCTATCATACTTTGCTTAGCATGTATCTGTGAGATTCATTCACACTACAGTGTTTATTATTGGTCTCATACATGTATAATATTTCTTTGTATATCACAATGCATCCATTCAACCATCTGTGGATATTAGGCTCATTTGAAGTTTTTGGATTTAATAGTGCTGCTATGAATATTATTATGTATCTATTTGATAAAGACATGTGTGAATTTATTTTAGATATAAACCTAAAATTACTAGATCATAAGATACTCATATACTCAGTGTTATTACATACTGTCAGTTTTTTCAAAAACTGTCATATCTTTCTAAATAAAATATCAGTTAATACTTGTATCATCAATATATGCAAATTTTACTATACATAATTAACAATTCAAATTCACAAAACATAATTACTAGTTATTAACTCTTTCATTTTCCTGCATTTCATTTCAGTATGCATTAATTCAGTGACATTCCCATGGCCACCATCTCTGTTATTAATATATTTTAATTAATAACATATATTAATAATAAACATCAGTCTATATTTATATATTAATTAATAATATTATAATATTATTATACATTTTAGTTCTATATTATTCAGATTTATGGACATAGTTTACTGAGTTATTTTTTTCACTATTTTCCTTTTCATTTGTCCCTTTAAGTTGTTAATCAATTCCTCTGGACAAAGCACTTTGGTAATTTACCATCTATGGATGGTAAATTATCTTGGCTATTATGTGTATAAAGAGTCTTAAATTTTATTCTCTACTCCTGCTTCTAGATAGAAAATTATCTTTTCTTAAAAGTTTAATGACAAAACTCCTTTGTCTCTACTGTCCTGATGAAAAGTCTACTGTTATTCTAATTGTCATATCTTTCTAAATAAAATATTCCCTCTGGTAGCATTTAAAATTGTTCTGTATCACTGATGTTCTGTAGTTCAACCGAACTATTTCCAGGGTTTTAGCTAATACTATTTAACCTGCTGGGGTGACAAAGTGTCAGTAGCCCAGTTGTATTTTTATTGCTTTAACAACCCCAATTAAAAGACTTTCTCTTCCCCTAGTGTCCTGACAGAAATCCTAGTATTAGTACTTATTAGATAAATGTGTGTTCTCTGAGCAGTACCCGCTTCCCGAGAGATGGAAAAACTTACTGGTCACAGCTGGGTCATGTGCCCAGTGTAAGGTCAGGTTTGTAATCAGTCCGCCTTAATTGTGTATATTAAAAGCAAGGGCAAATCAAAAGAAATGAAATCTTGCCATTTGCAATGGCGTGGATGGAACTAGAGGGTATCATGCTTAGCAAAATAAGTCAATCAGAGAAAGAATTATCATATGATCTCCCTGATATGAGGAAGTTGAGAGGCAACATGGGGGGTTTGGAGGGTAGGAAAGGAATAAATGAAACAAGATGGGGTCGGGAGGGAGACAAACCATAAAAGATTCTTAATCTCACAAAACAAACTGAGGGTTGCCTGGGGGCGGGGGTGGGGGGTATGGAGAGGGTGGTTGGGTTATGGACATTGTGGAAGGTATTTGCTATGGCGAATGCTGTGAAGTGTGTAAACCTGGCGATTCACGGACCTGTACCCTTGGAGCTAATAATACATTATATGTTAATAAAAAAATTTAAAAAGTAAAAGCAAGGGCAGGGAAGTTACACAAAACCTCTTAAGATTCTGAGTGGAATTAAAGATACAGGAAATTGTTCCAACCAAAGGGGCATGGATGTTGTTCAAGATCGGTGGATAACTCCTACAAAGGAGGATTAAAGAACATTTGGTCTAGGAGTTAACACTTGAGTTGGGAGCAGTGAGAGGCAGGGTGTTTCTGCCAGAGGTGAGGGATGACTAATTCTTTGTTTGGCAGGCTGATATAAATATAGTGTTATGGAAGATAGAAGGCTATGAATGTCAGGATATACATTTTAACTTCTCTTTGGAAGTAGTGGGATTCATTGAAAGATATTCAGGAAAAGAAGGCTGTGGTCAGGAACATGCTTGACAGAAGTAGAAAAACTCGTCTGGAAAAGGGGCTTGACATAAAGAGAAAATTGGGGAATGTTATAAGCAAAATTGCGTCCTCTCAGAATTCATATATTTTAAGTCTTGAGCTCCCAGTTTCTCAGAATGTGACTGTATTTGGAGATGGCACCTTTAAGGAGGTGATTAAGTTAAGATGAACTCATTAAAGTATGCCCTCATCCAATCTGACTGGTATCTTAAGAAGAAAAGGAAATTTGGAAAAGGTTGTACCAGTATGCACAGACAAAAGACCATGCGAGGGTGTAGCAAGAAGGTGGTTTCTGCAAGCCAAGGAGAAAAGAGATCAAACCTGCTGACACCTTGATCTTGGACTTCTAACCTCAAGAGCTGTGAGAAAATAAATTTTTGTAGTTCAAGCAACCCAGCTGTTTGCTTATGACAGCAAACTAATAGAGGGAGTGGTTTCGAAGTATCTAATATTACACTAGTAAAAGCAGGGAGAAGTTATTTTAGAGGTAGTCGACCAGACATGGCAACAGATTGGATGCTAGGCATAAGGGAGAAAAAAAAGCAAGCCTCTGTTAAATACCCTTTAAAATTAAATTATAAAGCAAACTCCCACATATTGTTTGGTTGATAAATTCTCAGGGTAAGGCTGCAAAGTCTGTGATGATGCACCATGTGGCAGTGCCAGTCTATTACAGCCCTGAGCATCGATGGAAGCTGGTTGTTTCTTAGTCTTGCCTGAAGGCAGGAGAGATCCATAAAACAGCACTTCACATTTATGATACTAAAGTCACCTCCCTTGAATAGTAGGCTATGCCAGTGCCTGGAAACAAAAGCAAGCTGGGTAGTTTTACAAAGGCTCAGGGTTGCTCCTACAGCTGCAGCTTGATAGTGGCATTGGGAAATTAAAACTTTTTAGCTCTCCCTAAGCTGTTTTCTTACAGATGGTACTGGGAGTTGGATTTTGTATGTGTGTTGTGTACGCTGGTGGCTCTGGCCAAGAAGAAAAAGCTCCTAAGACCATCTCCTCTCTCATTCAATTTCCGAGAGCAAAAATCAAATTAAGATAAGAATATTAATAGGTAACCACAGTCTTTTAAAAATATAGGTTTGAACTGAGGATTTTAAGTGACTTCTTTGGGGTTTACTTACTTCATATATACTCTATAAATCATGTAGACATTTATTACTACTGTAAAATGGAATTTGTAGAACTGACTGTATTAACTCATAAGTTTGAAGTATACATTTGCTGTAAGATATAGGCTGGTTTATAAAGCGGTATACATAAAAATGACATAAGGCATATAATTAAAGAAAACTTTCAAAATCTGTGATTTCTTCTATTTTAGATCTTTTTATTTTTGTGGAGGGATTACCACATAATGCAATAAAACACTGCGCATACATCTCATTTTGTTTGGATATACTGGCTAACTTCTCTGCTGAAAGTCTCTATTGAAAATATCTTTTCGGGGTGCCTGGGTGGCTCAGTGGGTTAAAGTCTCTGCTTTCGGCTCAGGTCATGATCCCAGGGTCCTGGGATGGAGCCCCACATCGGGCTCTCTGCTCTGCGGAGAGCCTGCTTCCTCCTCTCTCTCCCTGCCTGCCTCTCTTGCCTACTTGTGGTCTCTGTCAAGTAAGTGAGTGAAATCTTTAAAAAAAAAAAAAAAAGAAAGAAAATATTTTTTCTGCAAAAAAAAGAAGATAGGCTTTAGATTTCTTGTTTGCATTCTGTCTATAAAAATCAATGCCAGGTTTGCAGGTTTGTAAATATTTACTCTGGGTAGCAGTTCCAAGGCAGCCATTTCTCCCCCTGCACAAGGCTTGCTGTTAAGTTCCTAACAAAAATCTGCATTCAAGAAATTCTGAAAAAATTCATGAATCAAGAAATAATATTTTTGAGAGACCTGCGGCAAAGATTTCTATTAGGCTTCTAAGAGTCTTACTGAAGAATTTAGTCCTGTGTTATTCTTGGAGTTTATGCTCTCACACAATTTTCACGAATTGTTAGGGTTTTGCACTAACCCCTTCAAAATAAATGCATGACAGATTTTCTATGGATAGGGAGAGACAAGATTTTAAGAAATAGTTATTCATGGACTATTTTTATCGAAACATCAACTTTAGAAACAGAAAATAATTGCATGTTTAAAAGAATGCTGGAAAAAATAGTATATAAAAACATCATTTTTGAATCAGACTTTTAAATTAGTAATACACCCAAAATTCCTAAAAACAACTATTTATATTGTTTTTTTGCATTTTGAGTATAAAGTCAGAATATAAAATAGTTACTATTTTAGAGCCCCACATTGAGCTACACATTTCCCCTCCCTGTCATCAGTCTTTTCATTGTATGTATTTTCAGAGTACAGTAGTCCCCTCCTTACCCATGGGGAATACATTCCAAGACCCCCAGTGGATGCCTAAGACGACAGATAGTACCGAACCCTATATGTGTTTTTTCCTCTATAAGCATACCTACGATAAAGTTTAATTTATAAATTAGGCACAGTAAGAGATTAATAACAATAACTATTAATAGAACAATTCAAATAATGTTGTATAATAAATGTTAGGTGAATGTGTTCTCTTTCTCTCTCTCTCTCTCAGAATACCTTACTGTATGATACTCACCCTTCTCCTTCTTTGTGATGATGTGAGATGATGAAATGCTTATGTGATGAAATGACAGGATATGAATGATGTAGGCATTACCACATAGCTATAAGCTTCTTCCAAACCATGGTTGACCACAGGTAACTGAAATTGTAGAATGTGAAACCATGGATGGGGGGGGGGGGGAATTACTGAATATGCAAGTAAAGTTCCTCAATAATCTCTTCTCAGCAATAAAAAAGAGTATTTTTTTTCTGTTAAGTAATGTTCTTTCTCCTTTTTTTTCTGAAATAAAATTTAAAACATAGACTTTCACTTCAAGAATTGAGATACAGTTATTCTGTAATCTGTGACAACCCATTCCCCTTATTAATAGCCTGGCAGTTGCTGAAATATATTCTGTATCATGCATCAGATAATTATGAGTTTTAGGGACCATGAATGAAATGTATGCTGACTACTAATTCTTAGTATACCCGTATTAAATCACCAAAATCTAGTTCCAGAGGACAGAGTGTGAAAAATCAATTTAGAAAATGTGATCTGGGAATGAGAAGAGAATCTTTTCACTGGCAAGCAAAGCAGTATCCAAGGCCTATTAGCTGGGCAGAGCTGAATTTCTCACTGGGGCTCCTGGAACTCTTTGAGGTATGTTAGTTAAAAGTCAGCTTTGAAGATACATTTAACTACATTGTCCCTTTTCCCTGTTTAATGAAAGAGACATAGTGATATACTAGTACCATTTTCAAACTGAGAGCCTTAGATACCTGCTCAAGGGACCACAAATTGCATGTTGTTCCTTAAATGTTAAATGTGATGATATTTAGACACAAAACAAAATGTGGTTCAATTTTGCTATGTTTTTGGAGAAGACTAATGGTCTTATACCTGGAACACTGATGTCCCTCAATAAGTAGGTATCATCAGGGAGCTGACTTAACACAGAGCAGCAGATTCTCATGGAGGTAACCTCTCCAGGACAGATATTTGTATTGATTACTCGGGTCAGGATTAAATCAAATCCTGTTGATCAAACTGACTGATACTGAAAAATGTAGAGGGATGTGGCCTCCAAGCAACACTTTGGATAATAATTTGTTATCATTATTCAACATTATACGAAATGTGGTGGTGATTCTGATGGTGCCTAGTAACATCACTGCACTCTCTCTGCCCGGCTTTGAAAACATTTTTTAAATTAAATATTTTTTTAAGATTTATTATTTTAGAGAGAGAGAATGAGAGAGAGCACAAGCAGGAGAGGCAGAGGGAGAGAGAATCTCAAGGAGACTGCATTGAGCACGTAGTCCAACCTGGGGCTCTATCTCAGTACCCTAAGATCACAACCTGACCTGAAGCCAGTTGCCAATGCTTAACCGAATGCGACACCCAGGCACCCCTGAACACATTTTATAATAAGACAAAGGAGCTATACAGATCAGGTTCAAGTATCTCCTTTCTTATTGGTGAAATTGATGTTGAAAAATGTGTATTAAATTTACAGGTGAATGTGATTTCTAATGCAGAACCTCTGACTTAGACTGATTTCCCTTCCAGAAACAGAAGATGACCATCCTAGGCTGTCTTTTGTAAACTTGTAAATAGCAGAGCGGAAAAGACAGAATACTTTATGAGGAAAGTCCTGCTGCTGGAAACAGTGGGGCTTGTGCACACATTCCCATCTTCACAATCCTCAAAAGAGAACATTAAATATGCTACTCTAGGACTGAAGGAGTGAAAAGGGAAGATAAGAGCCAGTTGTATTACACCAGTGGAGCTCCCTGCTCTTCCAGGGAAACACAGAGAATAGTTCGCAAACAGTCCACTTACTAATGGGCTCCATATAACTGTATTTTGATGGACTTCAAGTATTTTTATAGGAAAAATGTAAAATTGTTGAACTTGTGTCCAGAAACCTCAGATCCAAAAATAAAAAATTAGAAAATGTGATTATACACCATAATTTCTGAGAAACTAGGGGGTGGGGGCAGGGTAGGTGTTTGGAGTTATTTCTTCTCAAACTAAGAACACAGCCTGTTTTATGGTTAAAAGAAAACTCATCATCTCCCTACTTAGAGTGTATGAAATGAGATATGCCACATGCAGTGTGCAGAATATGATTCACATTCACTTTTGGATTATCGTGTTTAATTTGGGTGAAGAAGACAACTTATTGAATCACACCCAACCAATAGGGTTTTAGATATGGTATCGTTATAAAAGTAAAGTTATATTATGAGGACCTATATCGGCAGTTGAACTTCTAGATCTATACCTGTACTAGGCAGGGAACATAATTGAGCAGGAAGGCCAGGTTAGGAAAAACAACAACTTATATGTGATGCAAAATGGCAACTGCTACTAAGCCTCATAATAAGGATAATAATAATCAGTGGGACATGATGGGTAAACTCATGCTCAGTCTAAATGGATCAGCCAGGGGGCACCTGTGTGGCTCAGTGTGTTAAGCCTCTGCGTTAGGCTCAGGTCATGATCCCAGGGTCTTGGGATCGAGCCCCACATCGGGCTCTCTGCTGAGCAGGGAGCCTGCTTCCCCCTCTCTCTCTGCCTGCCTCTCTGCCTACTTGTGATCTCTTCCTTGCTCTCTGTCAAATAAATAAATAAATAAATAATCTTAAAAAAAAAAATCTTTAAGGGTGGTAGGGTTATGGACATTGGGGAGGGTATGTGCTATGGTGAGTGCTGTGAAGTGTGTAAACCTGATGATTCACAGACCTGTATCCCTGGGGCTAAAAATACATTATATGTTTATAAAAAAAATTTAAAAATTTAAAAAAAATCTTTAAATGGATCAGCCAGTATTAAGGTCCATATGATTTTCCCACCTTTGCAAGACAATCTAAATACTTAGATTTCATTTAAAAATTGCATTTTAAAGTTGGCAAAGTCATTAAAAAAAAAAATCAGGGGGTGCCTGGGTGGCTCAGTCGGTTAAGCGACTGCCTTCGGCTCAGGTCATGATCCTGGAGTCCCGGGATCGAGTACCACATCAGGCTCCCTGCTCGGCAGGAAGTCTGCTTCTCCCTCTGACCCTCCCTTTTCTCACGCTCGCTCTCTCTCATCCTCTCTCAAATAAATAAATAAAATCTTAAAAAAAAAAAAAATCAGTGCTCCAGAAATGTGAGAAGCCAAGAGTACAATAATTATGTTAAGTCAAGAAAAATGTGGTCAGCACCTTCCCATTGTTACAAAGAATGACTCCCTACTTTCTTCCTTGTGTTATTTATTACATATTCAAAATCTAGGCTAACCTTTGGCAACATTCTGTAATTTCCATCCTTTCAGTTTATCATAGAGAAAGGAGTAGAAGTTTCAGATCCTTTTTGCTTCATTACTGGGTGTGGGTACTTAGAATTTTATTTACAATAAGCTCAGATAAAAGGGTTGGCCACCTGTGGCCCATGGCCAAATCCAGATCATTGCCTTTTTTTGTAAATAAATCTTATGGGAACACTGCTACACCTATTCATGTATATATTGTTTATGGCTGCTTTTCTGCTCCAATGGTAAAGTTGATAGTTGTGGCTGAGACTGGCCTATAAAGCTGAAAAGATTTAGCATTCAAAGTTCTAAGGAAAAATTTTGCAGACTTCTGCAAAAAATAAATTAATAGTAGACAAAATGACATATATCCACTACATATTCCATGATTTTAAGATCTGTTTTTAATTTATGCAACATTTAGCAAATGCGTGTATATATATATGTATATATATATATATAGTTTTTTCTTTGAAAAAACTGGGCTTACTGCTGAGATTAAAACCACGCCCTTGAATTTAAAGACCTCACAAACTAGTGAGAAGAACAGACTGAAACAACAGATTATAATTAATGCAATTTGAGATAAGTAGAGAACAGTCAAAAGGGTACATCATAGATAGGAGAGGATAAAACACAATATATTATTTCAGAAAACTTGAACATATCATTTTTACCAGAAATATCAGACATCTTTGCCAATTATTGAAGCACAAATAATGGGACACCTGGGTGGCTCAGTGGGTTAAGCCTCTGCCTTCAGCTCAGGTCATGGTCTCAGAGTCCTGGGATCGAGCCCTGCATCAGGCTCTCTGCTCAGCGGGGAGCCTGCTTCCTCTCTCTCTCTGCCTGCCTCTCTGCCTACTTGTGTTCTCTCTCTGTCAAATAAATAAGATCTTAAAAAAAGCACAAATAATATTTTTGACACTATACTCTTGCATTAAGGTTTTTACCCTGAGCTTTTGTCTTATTCTTTTGTTTGGAACATATTGCTGTTTCTTCATTTTGCTTCAGTATCTGTGTTGGTCTCCATACATGATAAAAAACAGCCATCTCTCCCAGCCTTGAGGAAGTGGCGTTGTGTAGATGAACCTTAGGGTTCAACCGTGCCTCAGCTCTTCGTTTGTCAAACCTTTACAGCTGTTCAAGCAGCCTGTTTTATTTTCAGTGGCTCCCAGTAGTTGAGGATGTGCTAAAGCCAGTCAGTGTCCCAGAGAGAGGAGGATCTCCTTTAGCAGCCATGTTCAGGCTGATTAGAAGAAACTGGACCCCCCGGGCAGCAGCTTTTCCAGACCGCAAGTGCGTAGGGTCCAGAGCCGGCCCTGCCCTTCTGAGGCATGCCATCTGGAGGTGTCCTCTACGTGGCAGCAGTAAAAATCAGGGCCCGAACGAACATGTAAGCTCTTTACTGGGCATCCTCGCTGGCGGAGCAAGGCAGAGAGAGAGGGCAAAGATGGTGCCCTCCGGCCTCGGTTCCCTAACAGCATGCCCACAACCTGAAGCCTGCCCCTCGGGCTGTAGATGCAGCACGCGCAGACAGGCCTCTTGTCACACAAAGACTTAGGGTGCGTTTCCCCCCGCTGTCTGTGCGGCGCGCTGGGAGTGGCAGTCCGCTGAGAACCATCTCTCCGACTGTTCCAGACCAGGGGGGCTGGAAGGTCACCCCGCCCCCACCGCAGCCGGGAGCCACGTGTCCCCAGGGCGGCAGCCACAAGAACAGGGCACCAGTCTCATGTAAGTTCCCCTCCCGAGATACTGGCCCTCTGGAGCACCCAGAGAACTTGAAGATAGCACCCACCACCTGAAACCAGGCAGAGAGAGGGTGTAGAGGAGATGGCACCTGTTGGCTGGAACGAAACAGAGGGGGGGCGTGGAGATGGCACCTGCAGCATAAAGAGAGAGAGAGAGAAAACGAGGGGGGGCGGGGAGAGAAGATGGCATCCCCTGGCTAGAGCAAGGCAGAAGAAGCCTCGGAAAGAGGTGCCCACTAGCCCCAGGCTGTGTGCTGCCTTAGATGCCTGCTCCTCCCGCCACCAATTTTAAATTTTGTTTTTGAGTTTTGTTTTATTTTGTTTCCGGTGCTTTTAAAAAGACCGTTTCTCAGACCATTATAGCCTTTCGGGTCTCTTACACGTGAGCTCTGCTGGTTTTCAAAGCTAATTTTGGACGTTGGCCTCTCAGGTGAACGTGTCAAGTTGAGGTGCCTGATGCGGGGTTCAAATCCTTCATTTCTCAGGGAGAAGCTTGGAGTTTTAAGTTCCCACTAAATTGTGGGTCACTGCCATGGGGATGGGATTTATGGGGAGATCCTGTCCCAGCCTTCCTACCCATCTCAGTGTGGGCCTCCTCTTGTCTGCCAGATGCACAGGAGTTGCTCAGAGTTCTTAGGTTTGTTTGGTTTGGTTCGGTTCGTTCGGTTCTCAGAGGAGTTGTTCCGTTTGTAGCTGCATATTTGGTATGTTTGTGAGAGGCGCAGAGCCCCGGATCCTCCTGTGTCACCATCTTGAACCAGAACCAGCGATTTGTTTTAAACTAGCTATAGTTTAAATTTAAGGATAAATATTGCCCACCATTGCATTTTCCTCTGGACCACAAAAAATGACCATCTTTAGTGTTTTGGATTAAATTTACATGTGATGGGACTATTAACATGAAAGAAAATTGATAAAAATCAGAATAAAATTGTGTATCAGTTAGGAATCACATGAGATGGCAGCTGAGAAAAGATCTGAGAAATAGCATCAAAACGTGTAAAGAGTTAATTTGTCTCAGGCAACAAGAAGCCTGAAAATAAGCTGTCAGATTTGGCACAACTATTAAGTGACGTCGTCAGAGTTTAGAGACCCCAGCACTTTCTGTCTTTGCACACTGATTTCTTTGGTTTTCAGGTTTTATCCTCATGGCCTCAGTCTGACCATTGTATATCCATGACTCACACCTGTGTGAAATGGGGTGGTAGGACCACAGGGGAAAAAGTCGACCCTGGTAACCAAATTCTCTGTCTCGCTCTCATTTTTTCCTTTTTTTCTTCCTCTTTCAGTAAACTTTTACTTGAAGTGTAACATACCTTCCAGTCGTAAGTGAATGATCATAGATTGAAAGCACCTGTTTAACCAATATGCCGATTAAGAATTAAAACAATACCAGCCCCTAAAATCCCCTGTTCCATTCCAGGCAATGATAACCACTGTCTTGACTTCTGACTCCAGAGGCAAGTTTTCCTGCTTTTGAACTTGATATAAGTGTGCAATTAGTAAGTACTCTTTTGTGGCTTACTTATTTTTCTAAATATTACAGTTTTAATAGTCATCCTTTTTGTTGGGTGGAGTTACAGCTTGTTGAATTCTCGTTGTAGTCTCGTAATCTATTTTATGTTTAATCATAGTTTATCCCTTTTGCTGTTGATAAATACTTGCTGTTTCCTGTATTGGACTACTGTGAATTGTGCTACAAATAGTCTTGTGTGTTTCATTTTGTAGTTTTGGCAATCACACGTATGCATTCCTCCTGGGAATATACCTAGAAGTGGATTGCCTCATTCATGGGCTTTGTTAAACATTAGCAGATGCTGCCAGTTTTCTGAAGAAATTTTACCAATTTATACTACCAATGAGAGTGTCTGAGAATTCCACTGTTCCACATCCTTGCCAACACTTTATATGATCAATCTTTTTTGTTTTAGACATTATAGCAGTTGAAAGATCGATCTCTTAGTAGTCTCATCCAGAAAATTCTGCTTACTAATCACTGGCTGGAATGATGTCATAAAAATCAATCCTGGTTACAAGGGATGAAAATTTTTTTGCTCAGTTATGAGGGAAAATTGAGGAGAATGTGAATTACTTCTACATAGTCAATTCTCGGGAACTCTTAAGGGGAAGATTTTGAGAAATGGCCCATAGGTCACCATTTATGAGTATTAAAGAAAGGAGTCGTTAAGTGCTGGGTTTCACTTTGCTTCTCCTTGCTCACTCCTGGTGAGAGAATGATCTCTGCTACAAATTGAGAAACTAATGGTTTAAACATGAAGTATTTATAAACATTAACTGTTGAGAAAGAATTATATACAAAGATGCTAGAATCTTACTCATAACCAAATGAAAAGAAAAAAAAAAGAGAAGAAAACTAAGAATCAGAGAGGAGAGATTAAATGTCCATTGGGCAAGAGCAGGAAAGTGCCTCCATTACTGCTTTGGGATAACTGTGATTTTGGGATTAGAAAAAAAAAATGGTACATAAAAAGGTACTTCAGTAAGAGGGATTTAGATTCCACCCACTGAAGAAATGTTGTATTAAGGGAAAACGGAAACAAAGTATACTAAAATGGTTTTAATCCTGGAATAGTTCAGAAGTAGGACATTTAAAAGAATCCTACCACCATGAACACAGTTGGGAAATGAGTTGATGATCTATTTGTATCATGAGGAAGCTGTGAGTCATGTCACAGAAAACATTCTTTCCTAGATTAATCTCCATTTTAACATAATATTGCAGGGACGCCACTTGGAGTGGTACACAGGTCACAGACTCAGACAACTGCAATGCACAGGCATGTAACACAGCTGAATCCAGTGGGCCTGGCAGGGACCGCCTTGCAGTCAAGAGGGTGTATCTCTTCTAAACTTATTTAGTAGACACTACTTAATTCAAATAATTTTTTAGAATTTTGGATCCATAGTTGCTAGATCTCATTTTTTTTCCGGATTTTTGTCTTTAAATAGCTAAGTCTTATCAAATAATTAAATTTGTTAGTTAAAAAACAAACCACCCCCCCCCCAAAAAAAAAAAAACAAAAAAAACACTAGCAGCCAAATAAACCTGTCTGCATGTGGGAAAGGAGCTCCAGTGTATGACCTCTAGTGAAAGAAGAGAGAGCTCTCAATGAGAAGCTTGGCTTATGTTCTCCATTCCATACCACTTATGTGATTTTGATGCAGGCCTAAACACCCATTCATTCCTGGTTCCTCCATGGTTGAATAAATGGTTTAACTCATTGATATCTAAGTTCTCTCCTCATACTTGAATATGATGACTCTGAGATACCTAATATTCTAGATTGAGGCTTTCTAAAAACATGATGATGTCTTTCAAATTTTTGGCACATCTTAAGGAATGTTTTTAAGTGTTTTTTCAAGCTTCCTCTTAGCTTGGTGAGAAGATCATCATTTTAATTATTACAGGAAAAAATTAAGACAATGCCCTTTTGCACTTGTTTTGTACAAGACAACTCCTTTTGGATATCGAGCAGAAATGTGCAGGTTCTGGATTAGAAATGTACAGCCTTAATTCTTTCAAGTTGGCTTTCTGAGATTTATAGGCTAAAAGAAGAGAATGGTATAATTGGATGTTAGTAGGCATATCACAAGGCCACTCAGGAGGTAGACATGAATACTCAGACTGTATTCATTTATTTCTTCTCAGAGATATATAAACTTCAATTTATAGGAAATGATATTAGTATGGTTGCCATTATGTGTATAAGTATATATAAAACGCTTGAATATATATACAATATATATAATTCTTAAAAGTATAATTGCAATATAGATAATTGCTGCATGTGTATATATAAAACATTTAAACATGAGTACAATTTATGTGTAACATGCACACATATATATGCATACATATTTAGGATCTAGTTTTTTTACTTGTCACTTATGTATATTTCTGTGTGGTTTTTATATTTTCTCTATAATCATTTGTTTAATGACTACACATTACTTTTTTATTTTTTATTTTAATTCCAGTATAGTTAACATGCAGTGTGATATTAGTTTCAGGTATACAATATACTAATTCAACAATTCTATACATTACTCAATGCTCATCGTGTTAAGTGTACTCTTTTTTTTTGTATTTCTTTTCAGCATAACAGAATTCATAGTTTTACACCACACCCAGTGCTCCATGCAATGCGTGCCCTCCACAATACCCACCACCAGGCTCCCCCAACCTCCCACCCCCCGCCCCTTCAAGACCCTCAGGTTGTTTTTCAGAGTCCATAGTCTCTCATGGTTCATCTCCCCCTCCAATTTCCCTCAACTCCCTTCTCCTCTCCATCTCCCCATGTCCTCCGTGTTATTTGTTATGCTCCGCAAATAATTGAAACCATATGATAATTG